>JAURVB010004899.1:0-83893 GCA_033002965.1 Piper betle
AGACTGCGGTGGAATCCGGCCCGAAGTGGCGACGGCCGAGTCGGGCTCGTGGAGTCGCGGCGGCGCGCAGGCAGGCGATCGCTGGCCGGGGGTTGGTCGTGGTGGCACGGCGACGGCACGGCAAGGCGGGGCGACGACGATCGGCGGCGGCGGCGGCAGCACACAACAGTGGCGGCAAGGGTTTGGGTGGAAGAAGGGTTGGGAGGGAGAAAAATACCCTCAATGGCAGTTTCGTAATTAAGTATTGACTCGATTCCTACTAGAGTCAAAATAATATCTAGCTCAGTAATAAATTCAAAAAATCTAGAAAAATATGAAAAAATTCCATAAAATAAAACAAACACAACAACATCCAAATGACATGCTCTATAACTAATAACCCACCCGAATATAATCCAACACATCCTAACGCGTTATTCGGCCTAAAACTATTTCTACGATCAAATATATAAAAAGAAAAAAATACTGCATACTTTCATATATTCAGATAACTCGTATCTCACCATCTTCTCGACGTTATCATCATATATTCAGGTACACCTGACTCTCATCGCTCATAACTCACGGCTGGTCTCGACTCAGCACGCGGTTCATGAAACTGACTCGACTCGAACCAACGGTCGAACCGACTGGTTCGGTAACGTAAAACCCTGACTCGAGTCACGGGTTTTACAGGTTGGTTTGGTATGGTCTAGCTATGAATTGTAATATTGGTCACAATTTTGACTGCCCAATAACCAATCTGATCCCAAGGTAGGGAATAGCCCATCTTAACGGAAAAAGTAAATATTTTTTCAAAAAAGTCCCGTTTCCTAAGTATTTTTGGATTGAGCTTTCACTAATAAAGTTTAATAAAGAGATAGTTGACAAGGATAGGGATAGAAAAAGAATATTGATTCATCATATACGACATCTACCAATTCTTTGATTTTGAATCAACCGATTCGATTCTGTGGGAACTCACTCGTGAGTTAAGTATATTAAAAAAATGTGAATGTTTATTTTGCCATTTTAAACCTTTTACAAACAATCATCCTATAATTGTATATGCAATTTCCTTGATTTGCTATTAGCATAATGCTTGGCATGCTTTTGTGCTCCTGCAAATCACGCCTTGCTTCATGTTGAATCGAGTCGGGTTAGAAGAATGAGTTCAGTAGGATTAAAGGCACCTTTGTCAAGTAAAAAAATCATGCGATAAAAATAAAAAGTCACGAACGAGGAATCACACACGAGATTTTTACATGGTTCCTTAAACTTCAACTCGAATCCCTAAGTCGGCCCACACTGGCTTAATAACACAAATTCACTTCTTTGATTTTACATTTTATACAAAATAGTGAATTTTGCTACCTTTAAGTTGATTTGCCTTAGAGATTTTTGATTCCAATGCTATACTTCGTCCCTTTCTTTTCTTCAAATCTTCAAAATAACCCCATCTACTGTGCTTGGAGTGTCCAAAAATAGTGAGGTAGTAAGTTTTCATCTCAATCTTAAGTCTAGAAAGCCTTTTAAATTATTTTTGGAGTAATAATGGACTCAACCTATGACATCCCGATTTTGGTTCACATAAGAATTGAATCGAAAAATGTCATGATCGAGTCGAGTCATGTCTAAAATAGCTAGTCTATAAAACTCGATTAATAATATAGATCGAAGTAACCCACTTGGTGTCAAGAGAATGGAAGACATCGCTAATACATGTAAAAATACATCAAATATAAATAAAAGTACAAAAGAAAATAATTGTGTTAAGCTTAAATATGTGTAATGTTTATGCGTAATAGGAAAAACGTAAGTAACGAGTGTTACTGATCTAGAAATCACTAATAGTCAAACTGGCATTGGAAAACTGACCTTCCTATTAAATGAAAATATTTATATACTCCTTCACACAATTTCTCATAAGGGCATTAATTAAGAGCCATCGACCTCGTGCGACAGCGTCTCCTTTTCTCACTCATCTCATACTTCATTGACTTTAAAAACTATCCCTTGCGCGAGAACATCAATTTTTTTCTTTTGACCATCTACATCCTCCGTGTGACTCCTGATCCTGAGTATAAAGATCGAGTACTCTCAGGCATGTGCCCTCAATACCCTTTAAAACCACAAGTGTAACACCCCAAATCCGGTCTACTATTAAACCGAACCGGAAATGACGGGAAATGAAACCGATTCTCAAATTTGATTAATTTGGACGACCCAAACTTAAGCGAAATGGATCTACTTTAAGTGTCATAAGATAAAAAAATTCTACAATAAATGTATAAAATGCACAACCTAACAGGATGCTACGTGGATGATATGATAACAAAAAATCACACTTCAATCAATTTAATATTATAAAAATCTTGTAAATATACGGACAAGGGAACCACCCTGGGCATCATTATATCACAATATGTATATATGATAAATAACAAGATATATGACAATATTACATTCTATTAACATCATAACATTTCTATGTCATAATTCCTGACTAGGTCTACTATTCACATGCACATGGCCGGAAGTTTACTAACTTTATTTATAAAACAAGTTAACCATGCATTAAACATCATCAAAATATTTCGCAAAAAGTTTTACTCATTCACCAACATCACAATAAAACATCCTATTATCAGGCCTGTGTGTGTGCAAGGATGTCACTGCTCATTCATCAAGTCCGACATATCCTATTGTGTCTGATGCTCACCTACATATATAATAGAAAATTGTCAGAAACAGCGGTCACTGGTCCAGAAAATAATTAATATCAAATTTTCAATGAGATCTAACTCTCATGAAAAGAAAACATGCATATACTTCATCATAACTCTCACAAGGGTATTTACTGAGAACCCATCGAGCTATAGTCTGGATAGCATTCCAAAATTGACTGGTTTGATGCCTCTCTCAGGCATTTTCTTATTTTTTGATCCCTTGAGACTACCAATATATCCCAAACCCTCTTTAATCCTCTATATATCTCATGGCCCTGAGCATGAAGCCGAGTACTCTCACACAGTCGCCTTTAGTACCCTTTGAACCACATGTCTGAATGTGCGTTGCAGTAAATAGTACCTATAAACCACACGTTTCTTCGGGTATGAGGAACTCAAAATGCGGGTTATCAGGATCCCTCGGGAATGAAACAACCCTCTCACTAATCCAGAGCCCGCTGTGACTGGCACGTGCACCCGTCCATGGTATGTGTGAGTCAGTTTCACTATCTCTCATCTCACTGAAAACTTGATAAACCCATATATATGCCTGGGAAGGGATTTAACATTTTAGGCCTGAAGGCAACTTGCAGTGGATCTTATTTTCGAAATCAGGCTCAAGGGATCTCATCCTCAAGGTTTATTAATCCCAGAAACTAGTTCGTTAAAATGACCTGTATTTAAGTGGTCATGTCTTGCAATATACAATCTAAACGGACCTGCTAGAATAGCCAATCAGAGTATCGCGCCTATGGGGCGAGCTTTTATACTGAACCTATACAAATAGAACTAAATTCTAAAGCCCATGTATACCCATATGATGTATGAATGACATAATGGATAAATCAAACAACACTAGGACAATCATGTATATCCTGATTAATCCAAACAAGCCCTAATAATCATGTCATATACACGTGATAAACCTATAGTTAATTCCATATCATGGTAAAATAATCAAATTCAAATGTCATAACTAATAAAATATAACTATTATCATACAACAATTTCATCAATTAGTACTTAGTCACATGAATCTACATTCTTAGGTGATTATCCCATCAACATCACAAATTTTTTGATATGTAATTAAGCATAACAATTAACTAAATAAAGATCATAATTTTGACAATCGAACTAATACTCAATTATGACAAATTAATCATTAAAACTAGATGTATAATTCTCAAGTTTAATTATCTAAAATTAATTAACAGGAATTATCGACAAGCAAGTATTTTGAATTAACTAATCAAATATTTTCCCATAATTACAACAACATAAGCATTCACAATAACAAGCAATAAATCTCAAGATCGTAAAATCAGTATACAAATCAAATTTATGAATATAACTACAATGATGTACATGCTAATGATGATCAATCATATAAAATGAAATAAAATTAAATTGTATACCTAAGTTAGTGATCACGCGTGACGGCGACGACAATTGTGGTTGCCGCGAAGAGGGAGACAACGGCTATTATTGTCGTCCCACAAGTGAAGTTGGCAATGAGGGAGTGGCTCGATGTGGCCGGAGCGCCATTGGCTAAAGGCGACAGTGGCAGCTGTGGGTTGTGGCCGTCTAGGGCGAGGAGTGGCTAAGAGGGTGATGTCAGCTAGGAAGAGGGGTGGAGGGCTAGGGGAGGTCAGGTCGGCTAGGGGGCAGATGACGTGGCCGGCGGTGGTGTGTGACTAGCTGGTGGCGGCGCTAGTCGCCGGTGACAATGCATGCAAGCGGTGGCTCTGTTTCACTCATGGTCGTTGTGCATGTCCTCGCATAGGCTGAGGAAGGGTCGATAATGAGGAATAAAGGGCTAGGGAGGGTCACCGGAGGTTGTCGCCGGAGTTGGTGGTTGGCGGCAACACTTGCAAGGCGGCGACGGCGGTGGGTGACCGTGAGGGGAAACAGGTAGAAAGGGGAGGGAGAGGAGGGAGGAAAGGAGGTGGGTGACGTGGAGGCGACATGAGGGGAGGTCGTTGGGGTGGTGGTGGCCGGATGTGGTGAGCGTGGTCACAAGTGAACGGTCAGGGAATGATGGGTCGGGTGGCGTTTCAAAGAAGGAGGTCGGGGGAATGAAAACAGGTCGGGGCAGTTTTGTAAATAAAACTTGGCTCGCTCCCGACTCGAGTCAATAATAATAAATAAATAAATTCTAAAAAATATAAAATAAATATGATAAAATACTATAAAATAAACTATGCTCAATAAAATAAAATAACATGTTCTAGGCCTACCAACCCACCCCAAAAATCCTTTCTGACATATCCTAACATGGTAAATGGCCTAATTCTAATTTCTACGCTCTAATGCACAAAATAAAATAAAATAAATCTAGCATACTATCGTATATTCTGATAACTCAGTTTCCTATTGTGTTACTAACGTTATTATCATATACTCGGGTACACTTGACCATCGTGGCTCATAACACACACAACCGGCCTCGACTCAGCACATGTGTTCTGAAATTGACTCGGCTCTAACCGATCGGTTCACGAGTATAAAACCTTGACTAGAGTCACGGGTTTTACAACAAGTTTAGACATGCGTTGCATTGCAGTACTCGTAAACATCCACACCTTTCTGGGTTTGAGGAACTCAAAGATACAGTTGTCATAATCCCTCGTAAATGGAACAAACGCTCACTAAATCCAAAGTTTGCTTTGACAAACATGTGCTCTATCTCAAGATGTGGTTGTCAGTTTTCCCCTGTCTCACATCTTACCGAAAAAGTCGAGAAAATTATATATAGGCATGGAATGAGATTTATATAATAGACCCTAAGGCAACTTGAGGTGAATCTTGTTTTCGAAATCAGACTCAAGGGGTCTCATTTTCGAGGTTTATTAATCATAGAAGTAAAATACGTCTAAATAACTCGTGTTAAATGGGGTCCGATAAAACAACCACTTAACACGTCCTGCGATCTAGAAATTAAATCAACAATAGAGCATAACTATAAAAAGTGAGAAGAGTCCTAACAGACCTATAGTCCAAGCTTCAAGCATGACATCTCCTCTACGGCAAGCTCGAATTCTAAAAACTACATCGAAACCCACTGCTAAATAATTACTAACATCTCTATATGATGAATGCTCGTGGTGTGTGCTCACATCATCAATACATCTTAATAAAGAAGATTGTTAAATAAACCTACAACTAAACATACAACACATAAATCAAGACATAATAAAGGAAATAACTAATAACAAATAATAAATAAATAAATAAATACCCTCATGAATAAATAGATAAATAATAAATATATGAAAATAATAATATTTTAATCATAAAATAATAATATTAGATACTATATAAATACACGACTAAACACGAGTAAAAATCACATATACATTGTGTTAGTAAATATGTAATTAATTAATTAAATAAATATATAATCATTTAATAAATAAATAAATAAACACTTAGTTAATTTTATTAGTCATGAATAATAATAATATCATATCCATCCAACACAGAATATGTAATTAAATACAAATAAATAATAACATACACGCAATGAACAAATAGATAAATAAATAAATAAATAAATAAATAAAGTTTAGTAAACGTGAATAAGATTAATATTAATAAGTAAATATATCAATAATAATAACAAACAATCATATAAGCATCCATCATATACAACAAACATAGAAATAAAAAGAAATAAACAATAATAAATGAACAAATAAATAAATAAACGCTCATAACATCAAAATATGCTAAATAAGATGAACACACATTTAAACTAATGTAACGGTTCTCGAATTACAAAAAACGGTCGAAAATGACTGAAAACGACGGAAAATGAGCTGAAGTGAACTTTACTAAGTCAACCTGGGTGAGTCGACCGAGTTGAACCGTGGGCCGGGTAGTTAGACTTAGACACAGGCTCGGGCATGACCATAGACATGGACAGGTGAACAGGACTCGGGCTAGTGGACGTGAACACAAGAGGAAGATGTGAATGCGGGTATACAGGTCTGACAGGGCAAGCGACACTCGTCGTGGGAAAACGCCAATGGAGGCTCGGCTGGGGTCATTGCTAGTCAAGATCATAGCCCATACGACGAGGAAGATGATGGTGGTGGCCATCAGCGGAGTCTGGCCACTGGCTAGCCGAAAAATTACTGGAAAGGGCAGAATCGCCATTGGGTATGGTGGAGTCGCCAGCGGCAATCACGGGCATGGCAGTGGCTAGCACCTTGGGCCGTTACAAATGGCATGGCATTGGCTAGCCAATGTCCCTAGTCTAGCCTACCAGAGCAACCTAATCTTAGCCCATTATGCTACACTTTGTGTAACACCCCAAATCCGGTCCATGCTTGTGAACCGAACCGGTATGTTACAGGCCCCGGATAGGTCAGCTAACCCGAACGTAACTCATGCGAATCAAATCTTAGCGTCTTAAGATGATGATACAACTCGCAATGCATTGATGAATGAACAAACCCTAACATGGTACTACATGAATGACATGCAATTCAAGCACACACCAATACAATTACGATCAAACTCAATAAAAATTCTAAAATAAAACGGAGAGAGTCTCCCCTAAAAGTGCAATTAGGGTCTACCCTGTCAAAACAATATATACCAATATATATGCATATATCAACAATTGCAATCACACACAATCTAATATACTGTATATTCATTATAGAACTTGGGCCACACTTCTGTTGTGCACTCTGATCACATCTCACCTCTTGTCATCATGTCTTAGCTTTTCATCATGTCTTAACATTATCTCATTGCATTTAATCATATCCTATCATGTCTTAGCATTTCACATCATTCACAATATAATAGCATCATAAATAAAGTATTAACCACTCTATCGACTGACATGTGTGCAAGCGACAACAATGCTCCTCTGTCCAAGCTGGCTCCTCCAATATGAAAGAAAACATCATATACTCCACGCGAACCCTTTGAAGGGCACTACTGAGGAGCCACTGGGCTGCAGACCCGGTAGCATCCCGAACTTACTGATCTGTTGCTGGTACTGTGCCGCTCTCAGCACTTCTTTTTCAGTACTTCACGTAAAACTTTATCCTAAGCCCTCTCCTTACCTCCATATTTCTCCTGGCCTTGAGCACGAAGGTCGAGTACTCTCAGGCAGTCGCCTTTAATACCCTTTGAACCACAAGTCCGGACATGCGCTGTACTAAACAGTACCCGTAAACCTCCACGTTCTCCGGGTGTGAGGAACTCAAACGCGGAGTTGTCAGGATCCCTCGGGAATGGAACAGTCCGCTGGCACTAATCCAGAGCCCGCTTTGACTGTCACGGCATCCGCTCATGGTACGTGCAGTCGGTTTCTCCATCTCTCGTCTCACTGAAAACGCGAAAACTACATATATATATAGGGCTGGGTAGGGATTTATATAATAGGCCCGAAGGCAACTTGTGGTGGATCTTGTTTTCGAAATCATCCTCGGGGATCTCATCCTCGAGGGGTTATTAATCCGGAAATCTGTTCGGCTAGATGGCCCGAGTTAAGTGGGATCCAATAAAACGCCACTTAACCCGTCCTGCAAATGATAAGATAAACATACAATAGAAAGACGTAAAACAGAGTCGAGTCCTAAACGGACCTGGTAGAAGCTCCAAGCGTGTCATCGCGCCTAAGCGGCAAGCTCCTACTCCGTACTTACACATCAAAACTAAATACTAACGCCCGCTAACTAAATGATGCATCAAACTCAATGAACATCACACACAATACGAATAACATTCATCAACAGTCAAATAATCATAAGTATGAAAGAATTTCTAACTCCTATTCATACCAATCCTATCGTATTTTTCTAAGTTACGTCGTAATCACTTATCATGCTCTCATTAGATCACTTACTCTTCATTCACACTTAATCTCATCATGCAACTCATCGTTTCATCCATAATTAAGCATTAATCACGTCATTAAACCAACCCTAGCATGTTGTGCTAACAATCATCAAGTTTAAATTATAAATTCGGAGGTAATTATACCTCACGTCATCGGCAATCGGCGACGGCTAGGGTTTCCGTCGCGCGTCTCGGAGCTCGAATCCGGCGCTCGTCGGCGTCCGAAGCTCGATCGGGCTCGACTGGGTGAGCCCCGCGGAAGATCTGGTGAATTCCGACGAATTCCGAAATTCTGGTTTTCCGACGGTTTTCGGCGGTTTTCCGACGGCTTCCGACAGCTTCCGGCAGTTTTCCGGCGACAGTCCCCGGCGGCGTCTACTGGCCGGAAAGTGGTCGTGTTGGGTACCCTTGGAACCGGCTCGGCGAGCCCGACTCATCTACGAGGTCGACGCGGCCAACGGAGGTGGCGGCTCGCCGGAAAATGCATAAAACCGAGCCGGCGGTGATGGTGGCTAGATCCGGCCGGCCACGGCGGCGATGGCCTCCGTTCCGGTCAGGGAAGGTCGCTGGAGGGCTGAGGGTGCTGAGGCGACCGACCGACCGCGGCGGCGCCAGTCGCCGGCGGCGGAATCGGCGACGGAAGCGCAATATCGCGGCGTGGCGTCCTCGCGCGGCGGCCCGATTGGGGCCGGACCTGGTCGGGGCAGCATGGCGACGTCGTCGCGGGGCTAGGCGGCGACGATCGGCGGCCGGGTAGGCATCCACGGCAGCGGCGGTGGCGCGCACAATGGCGGTGCGTCGAGGTAAGGGTTTGGGGAAGAAAAGAAGGGCACGGGGGTGTGTGGTGGCAAAGTCGTAAATATTACTTGACTCGTCTCCGACTCGAGTCAAAAATAATATTTAAGTCGTAAAAAATTCCAAAAAATTTGGGAAAAATCCCAAAAATCAAACAACACCAAAAAATCATAATGATATGCTCTAGAACTATCAACCCACCCAAAATGCCCGTAACGCGTCCTAACGCGGTAAATGGCCTAAAACTAATTCTACGATCTATTATATATCATAATAAAAAAAAGAACTGCATACTCTCGTATATTCTAATAACTTATTCTTTTCTTCTGTGTTCATGACATTATCATCATATATTTGGGTACACATGACCCTCATGGATCATACATGAGATCGGCGTCGGCTCAGTACATGTGTTCTGAAACTGACTCGACTCGAAAATAACAGTCGAACCGACCGATTCTGAATATAAAACCCTGACTCGAATCGTGGGTTTTACACTTTGGATTGGGTTGTTACAAATGGTATCAGAGCAACCTAGTTCTATGTTAGATGGTAGGTTAGACTAGGGGCATTGGCTAAGGATGCCGGTCATGGGCCTGAGAAGGACATGTGCTGAGGGCACTGTTGTACAATTAGCTGATTTCGAGTGGAATCGGCCGATTTAAATCGGATCGGTAGCGTGCCGATCCGATTTTGGGCCGAATCGGCGACCAACTTGGCCGATATACTCCCGATTTCAACCGATTTCGACCGAGTTAAATCCGATTCGGAATCGGGGTAAATCAGGAAGAATCGGTTTTTTGGTAAATGACTAAAATACCCTAGGTATGATATTTATTAAATTATTTAAGCATGGGTAAAATTGGAATTTTGATTTTAAAAACCTAAAATTGACACCCCCTCCCCCCCCCACTCCGCCGCCATGTTTCCGCCCTCCATCGCCGCGTCTGCCCTCTGCCGTGCTTCCTCGACTCTGACCTCAGCTCCGACCGGCCAACATCGCTGTGGAAACGAGATTCGTTTCTGCCCTCCGTCGCCGTGTTCCGCCCTCCGCTGCCGCGCTTCCGCCCTCCGCCGTGCTTCCTCGACTCCGACCTCAGCTCCCACCGGGCTCCGACCTTGACTTCGACCGGCCGACATCGCTGTGGAAATGAGACTCGCTTCCGCCCTCTGCTGCGCCGCGCTTCCTCGACTTCGACCTCAGCTCCGACCGGCCGACATTGCTGTGGAAACTCAAATCGCTCGCCCTTCGCCGCCATGTTCCGCCCTCTGCCGCCGTGCTTCCTCGACTCTGACCGGCCGACATCACTGTGGAAACGAGACAGCTGACCGGGCCTCCGACTCAGCTCTGACCGATTCGTATAAAGTTGGATTTTTTGTTGAAATTGAATGTGCAAATTGTTGGCTATGCTTCACAAAGTTGGAACGAATTCACCTTAGCTCCGACGGGATGTGCAAATTGTTGGCGACGCTTCACAATTTTTTTTCATTGCTGATTTGGAATTCATGATCAAATTCGTATGTCAAATTTGATGTTATGTGCTGTGCAAATTCGTATGTCAAATTTTTCATAAATTGCTATGTGGTGTGCAAATTCGTATGTCAAATTTTTCTGTGCAAAAAATTGTGTTGTGCTGTGCAAAATTCGGTTGTGCTGTGCAAATATGGCTTGAGCTGTGCAAATTTGCACAACACAATTTTGGTCATGCGTCCAAATTGCTTGAGCTGTGCGAATTTTTTTCATTTTGTTCATGCGTCCAAATTGCTTGAGTTGTGCAAATTGTCACAAGGAAGATTGATTATGTGCTGTGCAAATTGTTGTGCTGTGCAAATTATATGCTATGCAAATTATATAACGTGTAAATTGTCATGTTGTGCAAATTGTTGGTGCTGTGCAAATTGTTGGTGCGTGCAAATTTGCCCGCTCTTCCAAACGAGATTGTGCAAATTGTTGGTATATCAAATGTTATACTTATGATATTGAGGTATGGTGATGATAAATTGTGATGCTCTTTTATACTTGTATTAAATTATAAATTTGTGTATTTATGTTGAAAAATTATATAATTATGTATTTCAGGTATTTATGTTATGAGTTGTCAAATTTTTGTATATGACCAATTTGGACTGATTCAGGCCGATTCAACTGAACCGATTCCTGTCCGATTTAGACCGATTCTGATTCTGATTCCGACTCCATCGAAAACTGATTCCGATTCCGATTCCGATTCCGATTTATGCAAACATGGCTGAGGCTAGCAACTAGCCGAGTGTAAGAGTTTCGGGGACGAAATTTCCTACGATAGGTGGATTGTGAGATTTCTCAACTTAGCCCTACATCTAATACCTATTGGGATAAGATCCTATTTATAAGTGGGAATGGACTATAGATCTTTAACTTGGTTAACCACTTTTAAAGAAATGACTTAGGCCCATTACGTTACACTTTGGGCTGGGTCATTACAAATGGTATCAAAGCAACCTAGTTTCGTGTTAGATGGTGGGTTGGACTAGGGCTGTTGGTTAAGGCTGCTCGGTCACGGGCCACAAAAGAACGTGTGCTGAGGCTAGCAACATGGCTAAGTGTAGGAATTTTAGGGAGGAAATTTCCTAAGGTCAGTGGATTATGAGATTCCGCAACTTAGTCCCACATCTAATACCTACTGGGATAAGATTATGTTTATAAGTGAGAATGGACTATAGATGTTTAACTTGGTTAACCACTTTTGAAGAGATGACTTAACCCATTAGTTTGCACCTTGGGCCGGGTCGTTACAATCTCGAGGAAGGTAATTTATCTGGTGGTTGGATCGGCCGAAGGTGTCTCATCATTGCCAAAAATTGGCTCGAACAGGGGGCAACAGTGGCGGAAACCGGCTATAAAAATGTCACCGCAGCCAGCAACTGTGGCAGCGCCAATGGTGGTGAGAGGTACTCGATAGCCGACCGCGAGACTGTCATGGTGGTGCCGGTCCGATGGCCGGGGGTGAGCCAGAGATTTGCTGACGGTGAGCCAAAGTGGCTGCGGCACTAGGTGTGCAAACTCCGAAAATGTGAGAAAGTCATTGAAAATCAAAGGGAGGATGCTAGGGCTGATGTGGATGGCTTGGATTTTGCCACATGGCATGATCTGAACATCCGACAACTTCGTGGCCTAGTGAGGCCCACCTATGTGTATATGCAATATACATATGAACGAAAAAAGCTTGGATTGAGACCATCCAAAGTTAAAACTAACTTGAATCCTAAAAGTGACTATATAAGCGGAAATTGAGGCAAGAAGGCTAAATGAGCTTCGAACCCCCAACTCAATCGAGTGAAAACCTATGACTCAATCAAGCTGGGCCCACAAGGGCACAATCCAGTGATCCAAAATCCCTATGATGCATGCAAATGAGATACCTTGAAAATCCCAAAAGGATATTGAACACTGCAACGACCTAAATCTAGGCCTACAACCCTAGCTAACCAATAAAAATCATTTATATACGTCATGTATACACTGATAACTCACGCTCTACAGTAGCCTAACTGAAGCAATCATATGCATGTCGGTCATACTCAGCCACTATAACATACTCATATGGCCATATGAGCCTCATACTCATGATCTGAAAACTGGTCATGTTCGAACTCGCTTGAATCGACTCGAAACTGGCCCGAACCGGGCAAAACGGGCCCAACGGACTCGCCAGCGGCAACAGTGCAACCACCTAAATCGATAGGTATCAGACTGATGAGTGGTTTGGTAATGGTCCAATGGACAGAGGCGCTTTTGTCTGGTAGTGGTGGTGGTGGAAAGTTCTAGTGGAACTGGTCTTTGGCCGGGCTTTATCACCGTTTTTGCAACGATGGCGGCCGGATGCGGAGGGTCTTGATTTGGGTTTGTCCCTAGGAGTGAGGTGAACCTCGTGTGGCCAGCGACATGGGTAACGATGGCCTAGATTGGTTGGACAAAGGTTAGAAAGTCGGCAGCATTCTATTGCTGCACTTTTCTAGTGGTCCTCTTTTGAGCGGTTTTCCGGCGAGGGCGAGGCTCTTCAACAGCGGCTCTCTACTTGGGTTTATTGACAGTTATTGAGGAGATCCTCGTGGAAGTGGTGACGTGACCAGCGATGGCCTGCGCTGACCGGACGATGGCTTCAAACTTGACGACGAGTTTTTGATTTCTAATCCTCTCTTCTCTGGGAAGCAATTCTTGATGATTTCCTGGCGACATGGGCTTCTTGGACGGTGCTTCTCGGCTTGGGTCCGTAGTTGGAAATAGTGGGAATTTGTTGGAGGCAGCGGTGTGGTCGGAGACGACTTGGGCTGGCCAGACGGTGGCTATAAAGATGGCTACTTGATGGCACTTCACAGCTCTGAATAGCAACTTCTCGAAGCTTTTTTGGCGATGACGAGCTTCTTTGGTTGTGGCTCTCGGTTAGGTTGTATCGAGGGCACTCCAATATCTGGTCTGGTGGGCTTGGGATTGTCAGAGATGGATCTTCGGCGAGAGGACTCCTCCCCTTCTTCTGCTACTTCTTTTCTTCTTCAATTTTCTTCAAAGAGACCAGCTCCCCCTCTTTTCTCAACTTCTCAGTTATTTATAGGAGCCTTAAGCCATTTATGGTTCCTCATTTTAAGCTCCCAAATTCCTCACCCATCTTTTCTTATCCTATCTTTCTTCTTGTGTTCTTCCTTTGTTTTGAGAACCATCATGACTCATTCTAAAATTCACCAAGGGCAGGAGAAAGAGGTGGATATGAGTTATTGGATTTGAACATAGGTAAAATGTTCAAAGCAAACATGTTCATGTTTATGCCAGTTCACATAATTGTATCCATTAATTTTTTATTTTATTACTATTAAGGATAATTGTGGGATGCGATAAAGAATTTGGGTCGGTTTCGGTTATAATATCCAACCACCAAACATCTATTCGATAATTTAGCTACAACAAAAAATGCTCACAATGTGCCATACAATAACTATTTTCATCACAAAATTTTGAAAAACTTTGAAAATTTCGAGTATTTAAGTGTAAGTTTAGATTTCGTCTAGCAATTATACTATTTTTTTTCTATAAGATACCATATTTGCCATTTAGTGATGCTCATAAAGATAAACAATATTTTAGATCTTCTATTTCTTGTTTATATTCCATATGTATAATATAATACATAAATAAAGTTGATTTAAATAGATATATAATAATATTAAAGAAAAGAGAATACTTTTAATTTATATATAAATATCAATATTGCATAAATACTTAAAACAACCATAATAGATAAGAACATGTACAAAGTAAATATCTTTATATATATATATATATATATATATATATATAGGTATTTTGCTGCATCAAACTAATACTGGCCATCTATATTGTATAATAGAAATTAATTATTACAAATAAGTATTAGAGGTAAAAATTTGAGCTAAAGTATATCTTATTTTGTTTAATTTTAAATTACTTGATAATTAATCGTACCTACCTTTGTACATCAGACAAATCTATTTTTATTAATAAAAAAGAATGAAATATGGTCGGTGATTAAAAGTATGAAATTTAATTAATTAAAATTAAAAAATAAATTATTATAATTTAAAGAAAATTCATTTATAAAATTAAAATTTATTTGTGATAATAATAAGTATTGTACCGTGCTGATTGAGTTCATAATACTAAATTTAGATATATTATTAAAATAGAATAATAATAAATAAATAAAAGAAAGAAAGAAAAGTAATATGTAGGGTCCATGTGGGGCCGCCCGCTTTCTCCCCCGAAAATAACCCAAATCTGCCCTAAATTCGCCAACTTCGTCTTCCACGGCGCCTCTCTCGCCGCCCCCAAATTGAACCCTAAAAATCCCGCCTTTTTAATTTCCTCCCCACCTCCACCGCCCCCACGCCCCATGTCGACACCGGCCGGACTCTACTCCGATGCCGACGCCACCGGCGGCACCGCTGGAGGCAAGATGCGCCGTCGCCCTATGCGCAGGGCGGCCGCCACGCCCTACGACCGCCCCCAGCCGCCGCCGCAGCTGGCCCAGGCCGCCCCGGCCGGCGGCGGCTGGATTTCGAAGCTCGTGGATCCCGCTTCCCGTCTGATCACCGTCGGCGCCTCCCGGATCTTCCACACCTTCTTCGGCCGCCGCCCTCCGCCCGTGGCTCTCCGCCGCCGCCGCCACCGCCGCCGACTTCTCCTGCTCCGGGTTCGCTAGCTCTTCACTCTTGCTCAATTTCGTTTCTTTAGTGGGTTGTCTGGAGGAGTTGTGGCAGTTTGTTTGTTTGGGCTGCTGTTGGGATTTTTGCCGCGTTGCCGTCTAGGCTCTTGATTTGTCGTCAGAGAAGCTTAGAGGCTTGGGCGGGAAATTTGGGTCTTGTTGTTTCCTTGTCAGTTCGTTGATTGGTTACTGCTTGTAGAAGTGCTTTGAAATGGCCGCATCGAAGTCTGTTGGTTGTTAAAAGTTTGTGGCGCATGTTTGATTGAAATGGTGAAAAATTGGATCTTGTTGTCGAGAAATTGATGTGTTCGTTGCTAGTTATGGCCCAATGAGCTTTGCTTGGGGCTATAGTTTCATTGTGCTAGTGTGGTAGTTCATTAGTCTAGTGACTGACCGATCGACTACTTGTTCTGCTTGTTATGTAATATGGACGATCTTATTCTTGGCCGACTCTGACAACGTGTTTGGACGTTTTTATTTGCTTGTCCTCTACGCAGATGTTAACCATCAATCTGACCTCGTTTCTTCAGGACCAGTTGCTTTTGTAAGTTCTCTTACCTTACCTTCTATGGCTTATAACTAAATGCTCTTTTGCTTGATTGTATAGATATGCTTGATTGTAACTCAAACTGGTTTTTGAAATGGTTACCTTGTTTGCTATGGTTCTTACATGAGAACATCGCAAATTATGCAGGATGGGCATTATTACTTTGTGCGTAATTAATTCATTTGAATAATGTATTCAGTGTTTCATTGCAGAAACCTTCTTTGTCAAGAGATGAGGAACTGCGGAATGTTCGAGGCAGTCACACTGATAATGAATTAGAGTGTGATGGAATTGGGGAGCTCGAACAATTACTTATGCACAAAACCTTTACCAGGCATATTTTTTCTCTCAAATTTAACCTTTTTTTATAAAGCAAATTTGTGTATTTGTTTTGCGAGTCTTATGTTCTGTAACACAACCACCTTGTTTCTAATTTGTAGAGAAGAAGTTGATCGATTGGAAGACCTCATGCGGTCAAGAACTATTGGTGCATCCACTGGTGAAGTGAAACAAGATGAACCTCAAAGACAACAACCTGGGTTTACTTTTGAGGCCAAGGAAGAAGCAACACCAATGCCCAAAAGCAGAGTTAGTAACTTTGGGTCTAATGGGGTTGACTCTACTTCTGCCATGGTTACTAAAGTTTTATAAGTGATCTTTTCCGTCATTTTCTTTCTCAACAACTGCCATGTGGTCTTCATCTCCCATTTTAGATATACCTTTATCTGTTGTGTGAAAAGGGATATAGAAATCTTAGGTACATTCATAAATTTCTCAGGTTCTTGAGGACCCTGCTATATCACCTTGTGAACTAGCCAAGTCCTATATGGGGACAAGGCCTTTGAAGATTTCACCGACAACGTTGGGTTGGCGGGCACAACTCATGAGAGGGGATCCACCAGCATCAAATAAATTTCAATTTACTTCAAAGCCATCCAACATGATCCCTGCTCCCAAGTTTACTGGTCGCACATTAGAAGATGGGTATCTGACCCCAAAGATGCAAGGGAGGTCAGCAATATATTCTATGGCTCGCTCCCCATACGCTAGGCTTCCTTCTCCAGTTGCATCGAAGGTTTGATTCATCTAAGATTTGCTTGTTTTTTTCCACCCCTTCTGATGTTTTCCTTTTCATTAACATATATGCTTTGTGTATTAGAACTTACATGTAAACGAAAAAAGATATGCCGGGCAATCCCTATCTTTACAACAAACTCCTTTGCCTAGTTTACAGCTCCGTGACAGACAGGTGAGGATATGCTTGAAGAAAAAAATGACTGCGCTGTGGATATTCTGTTTCTTGTGTAAGAGTTGGTGTTTTGAGATGAATTTTTTTGTTGTTTTCTCTAATTGTGATGTGCAGATGTTGAAGCGACAGAGTTTGGCCCTGGATAACAATGCTGGTTATAGTAGCTCTATTCGCAGAGTTCGGCAAAAATCTAATTTGATTGTCCCTTCTAAGGATTTGAGCACTTCTGATCTCGGGAATGCTCTTCCTATTCCTTTAACCCCAGTTCGATCAAACACTGCAACTTTGCTTCCATTAGACTCCGCAAATCGCCATACATCGCACACTACAGTGCCTTTGCAATCAAGTTTAATGGCTAAAAAAATCTTTTTGCAGCTAGAGACAATGACATCTTCTCCAAAGGCAAAATCCTCTGAAATAAAACTAGCTATGGACAGAAGGGAGCCGCCAAGTACACTTACAGCAAATATGCTAAATGAACGAGCCCTTAAAAGCCTAGAGGAGGTAGATTCACCAAATCTTGAAACAGTACCAAGCAACGATGGAAATATCAAGATCCCAGCTGGTGGAGACAACTCTTTTGCATCTCATTCTTTGTCTCAAACCAACAGGAATCCTGAAGAGAATGGCAAATTGGAAATTAGGGAAGAGTTAAAGCCAATGATCTTTTCAAACGGTTTTCCTGGAAATGTCAAAGCATCAAATTCAAGATCTGTAATTTCCGAAAGTATTAATGCTGGTGAAGATAAGCTACATGCTAGGCAAGCATTCCAGATGAGTGTCTCAGAGGTATGGAAATAGTTATTTATTTTGTCCTGAAAACTGTCACCCGAGTCTGATTCATATGAACATGTTTTATGCTAAAGCAGTCAAATTACGTTTTTATGTTTGCACTTTTCCATGCATGAGCTAATATTTTTAGATGATTTTGTGTAGATGCATAGTTTGCTTGATTTGTTTTGTGTTTGTCCTTCCATATCTTTCTTAAGAGTTCCTTTTCTCTTTTGCGATTTCCTTCTTGATTATTTTATTTTCTTAATTGCATATGAATTAGCTATTCTTAGTTGCTATTTGTGTATTCTTTACTTCAAGGATTCCATGGAAGATGATGATACCCAGAATGCTGAAATTGGCAAGACAGTTTCAACCGATGTTAATAAAGAAAGAATTTCAGATAAAACTTCTTTGGTTCCTTTTGATAGTAACAATGATGGTTTGAAACTTTACAATGGGGCTGATACTGCTAAGAAAGCTTGGAACACAGCGGTTGTTGCACAAAAAGAAACAGGGATAATCTTGCCAGCCTCTTGTACAAGTACTTCTGCATCAGAATCCCTTCCAGTTGACCAGGAATTATCTTTTAATAAAAATGAAGTTCAGAAAGAAGGATCTAATCGATCACATGTCCTCAGTATTGATGATGAGGACACTGATAAGAGCAGAATATCAGTATTTTCTTCGTCTGCTAATAACGTCAGCAGCACATCTGTATTCAAATTTAATACTGTCTTAGATGTCAAGCCAGGGTCATTAATCAGGTAACTTTGAATACATATTTGTGAGGAAATAATTCACGTGTTTCATCTTTTTTTTAATGTGAAGGAGCTGATGTTCCTAATTTTCATTTGAAGTTTAAATTTGAACTTGATTATTAACTTTTCTTTTGTGCTAATATTAATAACCCCTCAGTTTTTTGCCTCTTCATTTCACTGGGTGGATGGTGATGGGGGTAAGGGTGCACTTTCTTTTTTCTGAAATAGGCTGATACTTCAACTCTTGGTTGGATGAAACAATTATTCATGTTTATCCTAAAAATCTTGTCATCAGAGGCCCCAGTAGTTATTTGTTTTTAGTATGGGTTAATTTTGTGGACAGAGTTGTAGATAATGAAATTTGAAAATACAGTTATTACAAATGTACGTGCATATCTGGTGAGCTATAAATAAAGTGATTACTGGCTTGATTTGCTTTGTAGAATTTTAGAGAATTTCCTTCATTCACCCATTGCTCGAGATTGAATAATTAATATGTCAAATGGAAAGAACAGTTTTATTTGTTTCTGTTAGAGGTTGATGTGCATATATATTAAGGGTGCATCTGTTAGATATGTTTTTTAATGAAATCAGTTGTAATGTCCTTGATATACTGATTCACATTTGCAATTTTTTTACTTGCTACAGCAGTTCAGTTGCATGTGAAAATCAATCAGAAAATACAGGTTCAGATGAAAAGGGCAACAATGAGAAGGAAGTGGGATTACCCGGACCAGCTGTTAGTCCTATTGTGTCGGAATCTTTAGGTACTTCTGCCATTCAGGATGGAAATAAAGGCCCTCTTCCCTCATCGACATCTACATTCTCTGTGCCTTCAACATTCCCATCAGGCAATGGCTCGACAAGTGTGACCTTTTCCCCCGCCAGTGTTGCTAAGTCTGCCACAATATCCTCTTCTGGGGAACCAGTGTTTAAGTTTGCATCGACATCAACTTTATCATCTAATATTTTTGCTGCAGCAGGTGGATTTGAGCTAACCAGTGAAGAGAGAAAGTCCAAGTTGGCTTCTCCATTCTCTTCTTCTTTTCCAACATCTACTGTTACATTGTCAAACACTAGTGGATTTGGTCTATCGACTCATTCTGCTGGAACAAACTCGTTGTTATCTGGTAGCAGCCTATCTCATGGCTCATCATCAGCTTCTTCTGTTCCTTCCACAAGTTCTTTGTGTCCCAACAGCGAGTCAGCTTCATTCGTCAAAGCTAGTGGGAGTCAATTTGGTGTTTCGTCTGCTTCAGCCCCTACTTTTGGGTTCATTTCATCTTCATCAGATTCTTTGGCCACTGTGTTTCAGGCTTCAGCACCTGCTGCAAAATCTTCTGCTTCAGACACATGCTTTGGAACGAGCTCTTCAATTGCCTTTGGTTCAAATTCTCAAATTGCAAGTTCCACAAATACTGTCATATTTTCTTCCTCATCACAGTCAAGTGGTAGTGGTAGCATATTTGGCTCACATTCTCAAGCAACTGCTAGTAATAACTTGTTTGGATCTGGTTCGCAGCTAGTTGCAGGCAGTAGTTTGCTTGGATCTGGTTCTCAGCCTGCCTCTAGTACTGGTTTGTTTGGTTCCAGTTCCCAGCCAGCTTCTAGTGCCAGTTTGTTTGGCTCGCAGCCAGCCACTAGTACTGCTAGTACTAGTTCAAGTAGTACATTTGGTTTGAAGCCAGGTGCATCGCCTGTCTTTGGAGCAGGGTTTGGTAGTTCAACCTCTCCCTCAAGTGGATTCTCATTTACTTCTTCTGGAAATGGAGCTCTTGCCTTTGGGTCAACATCCACTGGAGGGTCTTCTGGCGCTTCTATGTTCTTCAATTCCTCCACTACGTCTTCAGGCAGTTTTCCAGCTCAGAGTTCTGTGTTTTCAATGTCTAACCAACCAGTCAGCTTTGGATCAACAGCTATACAAAATGACCAGATGAATGTTGAGGATAGCATGGCCGAGGACATTGTGCAGGCCTCTAATGGGATTCCAAATCCATTTGGCCAGGTGGCAAATGCACCCTCTCCAAATACGTCGCCGTTTGTTTTTGGCTCTCCAGCTGTTCCACCTGGTGCTCCTGTTTTTCAATTTGGTGGTCATCAGAATGCACCTAGCACTCAGCCATCATCTCTCTTTTCTCCCACTGGTGGTGAACCAACAGGTAGCTTCTCATTAGGTACAGGAGGCTCGGACAAGTCTAATAGGAGAATAGTAAAGGTTCGAAGAGACAAACCGCGGAAGAAGTGATTGGGATTCTTGCGGTTTCAGAGCGTCCCTGTAAATGAGTACTGCATCCTCTTGATAAATGCGGGATAAGCATCAGAGCTCAAGCTTGTTGCTACTCCCACGATAATTCCATTTTGGGCTGTCAAAAACTCAAGATAGAAAGCATTTGCCAAAATCCTCGTTAATCCTTGCTCAGTGCAAATTCCTGGGCTGTGCTCTCGGTTCTGGTGCTGGGGGTTCTGCTAGCGGCTGAAATGTCGGATTGAGAGCTCTGGATGAGAAATATTAATGTTGGTTGTTGTACTAGTGAGGGTTTGTATCAGTATCAAAATTGAAATCATATGCAGTGGCTCTTCTCATGTACATTTCTGTTCTGGCCGATCAATTTGCTACTTTCTTGCATGAGTTTTGTAATGGTAATTTGCGACTCTGATGGAAATTTTATATTCCAACTCTTAAAAGAGTGATTCTGCAAGGTGAGAAATGCATTGTACTCAATTGTATGTCCTACTTGGCATTTTTTGACGGAGAATTAAGGATGTCATTTTATTTATCCTTCCATTGCATTCAAATTTACCTTCCTGGAGCTCATTTTGCTAAGAAAACAATGGCTTATCATGGTTCCTAGGTAACAATTGGTATGGTTTTCGTTATCAGGTCATAGACGTTCTATAGTTTTGTGATTTGTTGGATCTAATTCATCCATTTTCGATTGGGCAAGCAGTTCATCATCTAGCGTTGAAGAAGCCTTTTATTTTGGGGGTGTTGTAATTAGCATAGGATATCCTGCATTATTTGACAGAAACTCTAGCATAAACCAACTTTCTAGCCTTTTTATGCTCAAATAAATATGCAAAATAAAAGAAAAATTACCAAATTCAATTGACAGGGTGGTGGGTCCGAAAGAAAATGCATCCAATACTTGCAGTCTCTTGTAACCTTCAAAAATATAAAATAATTCATTTCTGCTTAATTGCTCTTGACAGCATATTGAAGTTGAATACAGACATGAAAATGTGATCCACATCACGGCTAAAAAAGAGAATAAATAATAAATCAAGAAATACACTAAAACCACATTAGTGTGACACTATGTTAAGAATATGAAGAATCGCACCAAAATAAGTTCTCAATGTTCCCTGTGACAGTGGAGCTATTCTACACTGCAGATGGCACCTGCCCTCATTTCAAAAGTGAAGAAATCCCCAAGTCAAAACAGGCAAGATCCTGAAACCTATTCATATTTTTGGGATGCCTCTTTCTCAGTTAGTCAATCAAATACTAGACCAAAAATGTGAGCTTTTGGGTAGAAGATGGAATTCAACCATGTTCATGGCAATTAGGTCGCCCAGCCAAAACTGTCTTTGAATGCATTGCATAATCATGCAAGGAAATAATGATTTGAGTCGTTATTGACTTGAATTGCTTCTTTTTTCATCAAAACTGCTTACCCAACATGATCCTCGGGAAATCTGGTACCATGGTATTATCTGCCACCCGATAGGGGGCAAACCACCAAACGGTGGTCAAGTAGCAGAGATATCTGATTCACAAACCTTTAACCTTCTGTAAAAAAGAACATAAGCAGCTGAAGTCTTAATCTTATCTTCACTGATTGGGTGAACGAGCTTATCATCAAAGTCATACCACTGCTTTTCTCCAATATGCTGCAACAAGAGCAAAATATTCGCATAAATATAGTTTCACAAGCACAACAGATAATCTATCATGAGTGTTGTCAGTTGACAATAAAATACACAGTACAAAAACATATTTGCAAATTGTAATTTTCTGGCTAAAAAACAAAATAAATAAATTTTAACTCACATTGATAAAAGCTGTATAATGACCACCGCCCATGCTGCCATAGTGATTACTCACTGCGTATAGCACATATCTTTCAGTTGATTTATCATTCTTGGTTGCAATATAGTTGGACAAATCAAGGGATTGAATGGGAAAATCCACATATGTTTCAAGCTTGTTATTCATATACCGGCTGTAATAAAATCTTTTCAGATGGATAACAAGAACCTCCGGAAGCCTCCACAAATCTAATTTCTTGCTAGCTTGATGATGCTCCTTACATGAAGGACAGTACCTGACAATAAAGCCAATGCTTCACATCATGACGCAGAAAAGACAGAACTGACAATTTTCAATATAAACCTAATTGTCTTTGTTTTTTATTTCTATACACCAAAATAGAACTGAATGCAACAATTGAGTAACAGGTAGAGCAAATGATGAAAAATCTTACCACATGTCCTCAGGTCCTAAAGGCTCCTCCTTCAGAAAAGCTTCCAGACAAGAATAAAGTGAAACAGTCTCCTGGGGTCGCCTTGCCGAAAACCCATATCTGAAAACCTCAGGCAAGGGACTAAGAAGCTGCAAGTTATAAAGCTCAGTGGCCCTTTCTGACCAACAAACAATCACATGGATTGGCCCTTTTAAATTATCTGATGAGATGGGATCATCCGCGGTAATCAAATCTTTTGAAGAACCTTTCTCATCTGTCAAATAAAACTCTAGTCCTGCATCTAATGGCAGATCATCTGGCTCCTCACATAAAGTTACTTTGTTGGTTGAGACGGATGGGTATATTGTGTTGGTAAATTCAGGACAATCACCACCAATACTTACACCTTTAGCATCCACAATTTCCATAGGGGACCTCTCTTTATTATCATCCACATCTTCCACGACAGAAATTTTTATGTTACTATCATCCATATCTTTCATGAGAGAACTTTCTATGTTATCATGCACATCTACCATGGCTGTCTCTTGATGTTTAAGAAATGGGGTCATTAGATGTAGAAATGCTTGACGAATACTGGATCCATTGAGAGCACCAGATAGCCTAGTGATGAGAGGAAATCCAAACGGCTTCCAAGATTTTGACAATCGACCCATTAAATACTGCCTGGTGTCATAAACTTTGTCAAAGACATTATTTAATTGCAATAACATTTAAATGAAAGCAATTAAGAGATGATATAAACATATTAGTAAAGAAGTCATTGGGAATTTTAAAACAAACACACTTTGAAAAGGAGATCATTTGGTGTAAATCCATAATAAAAATGATGGCAAAATAAGTAATTATACAGAATATATACATTAATCAATATAAATTGAAATAATTTGATGAGACATGACACAGCCAATTGAAGGTTTTAATGAGACTCACAAACGATAATGTGCACGTGGGCCTTTGAAAAATCAGAGGACCAGCACTTCACCATTTATTCTTTCTTACATGGCCAAAACCATGTTCCCGACCCCTTATTTGGGATTAGGTGGGACATGGAAGCAGATTAGAACATTGACATTTCTAAAGAAGAAGTTCCTTCTGCAATTAATCAAAATTTATTAACACTACTGATCAAATGTAATTTTAAAACTTACTCTTCAAGATTCTGATGCATAAAAACAATTAATGTAGAATCATCAAGATCTTTTTGGAGTCGGTAGGCTACAAGCTTGTCATCATCTCTTATCAGAGATAAGGAATCTGATGGCTCCTCCAGGTATCGGATAATTTTGTTTGCATATACCTGACCAAAAAAACAAAACAAAAAACAAAAATCAGAATGCAGTGGAGAAAAAAGCACCCAGCAAAAAAAAAAGTACAAAAACCTCTGCTATCACTAGTTGCTCATCGCTCCTTAGGGAGCCAGCAATGCTTATAGCCTGGGTAAGATCTTTGCATTTTCCATCTTTTGGAACATTCACAGTCAAGGGAGTTGTCTGTGCACCAAAGCTTGTGCTAAAGAGAGATACAGTCATAGTCCTCATGGTAGTTGAAGGCAGAGGCAGAGTTAAGTACATAAATGGATCAAATGTAATCGAAACCTTGTTACAAATAGGGCATACTAGAGTCGACTTGTATTGACCCTGACAATAAAAACAATTGACGACGTCAGTAAAGATCAAATGAAACCAGCAAGCAACAAACCACACTCAATTTCCAGCTCTAGTTATAGACTCTTTTCCATCAAAACGAATTATTTCTGGAATTTTCCGTCACAATCTCATTCCAAAATACTGAGCAAGCAGTACATAATGCAGAAGAAAACATAATCAGCTAGGCCTAGCAAATTATAACAAGAAATTGCAAAATTATGCAACATTTCAGAAAAAGACCGGCAGCTTGATTCTCATGGTAGGAGACAAGATAAATGTCATTGTTAAAAACCGTGTAACAATTTTTTTGGTTTGTTTGTTGGCATGTGTGTTAAACTTATTTCGGACAGGTATGTTTGTTTGCTCTATTAGTCCAGTCTCCTGTGTTTGGTTGGTTTCTTAATAGGAAGGTAAGATGTAAAAACGTAATTTTATGATTTTGCAGTATATGGGTGGGCAGAAAACAAGAGTATTCAATTGTCAAGTAGTTTTTGCTTTCACTATGAGCAGTAATTTTATTGAGTCATGTGAACATGTGGTTTTCATGGCAGTTGAACCAAATTAGTATTTCTCAATCAACAACCACCTCAAGATACTACACAAATCCATGCTGCCAGCCCAAGCCTAACAGTGATAAGGTGTAGATGGTGATGATCACCATCATCAACATTACAGTGCATTTTGGCAGAAACAAGACCAATTAAAAATAAATTAAGGACACCCTTATGATATAATATATCTTACTCACTTGGCATACATCGACAATGACAGAATTATTTCGAGCCAAATGATTTGCCCAATACTCATCAGCTACCTCTTCATCTGGGCGGCCTTCAGCATCCTTAGCTTCAATGTATGGTTTGGACTTCACACGATTCAAGTCTTCATGAAGACCATCCAACAGAAAAGCAAGCAGTTCCTGTGATAACAAATATGCAGAGACAAAACAAACAATTAACTCACACATTAGGAAACAAGTAATTCATCTCACAAACCAACTCTATGCGACACTGTAAATAAGCAAAAAATTACTTACTTGAGAATCATGTTGATTAAAGCCACCAAATTGAGGAGCAAAACGAGCAAGCTTTGCCTTGAATGCACGAGGTGGAATTGAAGCTTTTCCAGGGGCCCATAGCATTCTCAGCAACTCTCCGAAAGCCAAAGCTAGCTCACCCTGGTAAATAAACAATTATAATCAAGTTGAGACAAACATCTCTATTACGAATAATTATAAAGAAAAAACTCAATCACAAGAGAAGAAACAAAAAGACTTACGCGCATGCCTAAGGGATTCTGTTCATTTATTTCTCCACTGAAGTCCCCAAGAAAATATTCAACAAGCTCGGGTGTATGAGCCAAACACTGAAGTGCGCTGTTCATGAAACAAGTGTTGCCAAGATTTTGTAATCCTATCAAGCCCAATGAGCCTCCATCTGCTGCACGCAAAGTAAAGATGTTGGACACATCATTGTTGATACTTCCATTGCCCCAAATTGAACCATTAGACAAGGAAGGCAATGTTGTTGACTGATTTGATGCTCCTTCATCTTTCTTCTCCTCGCTTCTGCATTTAACAGAATCTGAAAGACCATAGACCTGTAACTCCAGAAGAATCTGCAGAGAAATGGCAAAGTAGCAGTTTTGCTTCTTTTCAGCATTGTAAAGAATTTGTATTTATGCTGTTTTTTAAACGGAAAAAATTATCTTTAACATTGGGGCTATTTTCCTTAATCTTACCATTATCATCATCAACAATAAATTAACACATCCTTAATAGTAACCATACAAGATGGCAATCATTTACCTCTTGATCAGACTGACGCTGGCTTTCCTTAGCAATCTTGTTTCTTTCATTTAAAATAGTAAGATTAGTTTGTCCAGAGTAGTCCCATACACGCACCTGCACAAAAAGCATAAAGCAAACAAGTTATACAAAGTAATATATGGATTGTATATGTAATCCATTACAGTCTAAGCTTACCGGCTCAGACTCTACACTGAAAATCTTGCATGCACGCTTGTAAAACTCAGCTGCATTATCCTTTAAATTTTTCAAAAAAGAAACATAAAAAATAGAAAAGTCAAACTTGTGTTTTTGGATGATATCACACATCAATTTCACGCATTCAATCCGAAAGTCATGGAAGTTTTCTTCAGAAGTGCATCAAATTTAACTTAATGACAAGCACAATAGTTATGAAAAATGACAGCAACAGCAGTCATGCAGTTTCAGTTCATACCCGTTTGCTTATTCTTATAGTGATCTGGTTTGAATCCCGCATAACAGATAACCTTAATTGCAGCGGGTATACATCTGCTATACCTGTTGCCTTTGTTGCGGCAGCATTAGAATCACTGTGCCTGTCGGAAAAAAGTAAAGTTCCTGGTTAATACAAACCTCGACAGTAAAGCTAAGATTAAAAAAAGGTGCAATAGATCCAGCTATAAGCAAGATAAAATGGCACCATCTTCTCAACTTTTCAGGTTCTCTCACCATTTAAATGTTTGCAGCCACATATCATCAGATACAAGGGCATAGTCTCGCCCCAAACTCCCTTCTTCTGAATTGTCTAATGGCGGAACGTATCCTTCTGGTCTCAGGCTAAAAACAAGATCTGAATTGAAAAAGTTATTAATGATCTTCATTGGACCAGCATAAGATGGAGAAGATGCCGTATATATTGCACACTGTCTCTCCTCTGCCTCCCCTATGGATGCATCAAGAGCATCTTTCAACCATCTGCAATGACAATAAGGTCAGAATTGAAACAAAAATTCAATCACTTAACCGTCCCAAAAGAGAGCGAGAGAGAAAGTCGCTTGCATTTTATAATTAAATAAGGACTTTCAGATTAAGAGACGATTACAAACCAATATCTTAGATCAAAAGGAGGTTCTTTTTAAGTTTCAAAAAACAAAGACTGCACAGCATTACATCAGAAAAATAATAAGGGTAACAATAAAAAGCATTGTTTCAATCAAACAACTGGAAACACAGAAAGATCTCAAAGATATTTGCGTTGGAAAAGAATTTATTAAACATTAATGGATGTGAAAATAACCAGATGATGCTACCGTACATTCATCGCTAGACACAAACTGAATCCATGATCAAATGCTTGCTTCGTCAACTAGTCAAACTAATCAGATATATCGGATTGCCAATTTTTCAAGAACCAAAATTCCAAATCCCTGTTTTCTAAACTGCACAATCCACTCCATCTAGCAGCAAGAAATAATAATAATAATAATAATAATAATAATAATAATAATAATAATTTTCAAGCTCCAGATCCTGATCTATAAAAGTAAATTATCAAGTCAATATAAAAGGAATTCTGCCAAAAACCAACCCGGGTAGGGATCCATGTACTAAATGCAAATCCATACACAAATCAACTACCGTATCCACTTCTCAAAAGAGCACACAACACACACAAACAAGTTCAAACGACGCATACCCATCCTACAAACTACAAACAATTAATCCACTCAAACCCTCAATGCTCCCACTCCCCGCTTCCAAATCCGCTCCAGCATACACCCAATTTGGGCAATGCAACAAATCTCAACTCAAGTCAGCAACAAATCTGAGCCCAATTCCAAACATCCCCGCATCAGACTCGGATCAAGCCAGATATTCAAACAAAAGAACCTATACACAGACACAGACACAACCAGGTCAGACTAGGTCAGATTGCTAATGCCCTTTCCAACAAACAAACCATTAATCGGGTGGAAACTAGATCAACACAGACGATGACACACCCACCCACAAACCATTCATGCACTCAATCCCCGCTTCCAAATCCGCTCCAACATAAACAATTCGGGCAATGCAACAAATCAACTCAACTTAGCAACAAATCTTAGTCCAATTCCTAGCACCCCCGCATCAAATCCAGGAGGTTTGATCAACCTTGACAAAGAAACCAAGTCTGATAACAAAAACAAAGCATTAAGTTGGGAGGGCGTGTCCGAAACTAGATCAACCCAATCAACCATCGCAGCCAGCAAACAAAATAACGACTAGTTCAGAAAACACAAACCATCGAGAGACGAGGATAGACAGATACCGGTAGGGGACGAAGTAGACGCGGTCGGAGGGGAGGGATTCGATGGCGGCGGCGGAGGAGGAGGAGGGAGGCTGCCGAAGCCTTCGTCGGAGAGGTTCATTGGCGCATGCGGGCGGAGGGAACGGGGGAGGAGCAGGCGGATGTAGCGGAGGAGGAGGCCAACAATGAGACTGGGAAGGCGGCGGACTCCGCCGGCGAGATCAATCTTGGCCGGATGTTTCGTCGGCGGCGAAGAGGAGTTGGAAGGGGTAGTGCTGTGGACGAAGAAGAAGAACAGAAAAAGATGTCTGATAGGTTGGGTGGTTTCGTAATTAGCTTTCATTTGGAGGGCTTTTTTGTCCTTCAACCTTTTTTTTCTTTACACCAATTTCCTTACACACTAAGTGTGTCCCGATTCGAATATACTTTGGTTTATAACTAACACATCGGATGTGAGTATATATTAAAAATACAAATTAATCATAATTTTTATATTATTATTATTATTATTATAAATTTTAAATATATTCAATGTATAGACTAATTAATAATTTTAATGTTAAAAGAAATAATTGTATCATAATTTTAAATACAACACCGTATATAATAATTTTATTTACCATATTCTCTGTTAAAATTTAGCCTTTTATATTATTTTAATTTATATCCAATTTTTTTAATAAAAAACTTTTCAAAATTTTATTTTTTTTAAAAAATATAATATTTAATCTTTCGTAAAATTATAATATTTAAATGTCTAATAAAATATTACATTTATATTTTTCAAGTCTTATAAATCTAGTACTACGATATAGTAATTAAAATTTTGAATTATACACCATTCAACCCTTCCATCAAGTATATTTTATTGAACAAAATAAAGTTTTTAAAAATGTGACTTGACCTGGTCAAAATATTTAAATATAGTAAAATAAATTATATATGTAAATCAAAAAATAAAGTTTAAAGGTTAAAGTTAATATATTTTTGTGTGTGGATGATACGGATAATTGTGAATTATTATTTATAACATACACTTTATAAGAGTATTAAATTATAAATTATTCGTGTGAATTAGTTAAAATTTGTAATTAATTATATTGTTATGTATAGGTCATTCCAATAATATCAAATATAATTTTTTATAATTCTTTAAATTTATAAAATCATTAAAAAAATTTCCCACCAAAAAATAAATATTGATCCTCACAACATTGAATTGAAGAGACCATCGAACATGAAAATAGCATTTTAGGACGATTTTAACCCTATGTGGAAGACCATCGACCCGGGCGGATAATTTAATCGGCTCCAAAAAGAACCGGAGTCCGGTTTGACCGGTTTAACCCGGACAATTCATCCCTAACCCTGCTAGCTGCCCTTTCCCACTCCAATTGACGGAAACCCTAGCTCTTCTCCTCCCGGAGATCGTTCGTCGCCGGCGGTGGCGGTGGCCGAGGGGTATCGGGACTATCATCTACTTTTACCACCCAGGTGAAGCTCCTTATCGTTGAATTCACGTTTTTTTCCTGTTAAATTTTGATATCTCTATGGTTTCGTGCTCAGGGTTGCCGTGGATGTTTGAGCTTTTGATTCGTACTTTTTTTGAAGCTGTTTAATTTTTGGCGGGATAAACAAAATAATTTATCAATTACTCAAATATTGAGATCAGTTGAATTGCTGCTCCATTTGAGTGGAGTTTTGTTGTAAACTCAGGTCATCAAAGTGTTTATATAGAATCGGAGGCAACTAGGTAGAATTTTGGACTAGGATAAGGTCACTTATGGCTGTTTTTTGAGTAAGGTAAGCAACTTATACCATGTACTGAGGTAGGGAAATCTCAGAGATGGGAATTGATATCTTATAAATGTGCATACTCTGACAAAATCATTAATGTTTTGGGTTTTCTTTGGTCGTTGCATATTTTAGAGCCATTTTTCTAGATTTTATGAAGTTGCTATATCCCCTTCATGTTGTAGTGGTCCTTGTTGCTATTTGATTTTTAGCAGTCTGAGTGTGGTTAACATTTGATGCATTCAATTCAGTCTTTACTTGTATGAGCTATTACAGGATAATGTCGACTCTCCTGTATGTTTTCTTATAGAGTGGAGCACTTGTTTCTAGGTGATTGCGCCTGGTGACAGGTGAAAGATGAGGCGCCATGGGCAGTATGCTGATACCGGTGCCAACCAAATAGGTTCTCATGTGCAGCACATTCCTGGCCAAGGCCAAAGAATGCAACAGAATCCTGCTATGAGCAATTATATGGGACAGCAGGACATTGTGTCTGTTGAAGAGGATCGGAAATACATGGCGCCAAAATCTGAGGGTAGATGGCAGTGGGATGATGATGATGCCTCAAAAGGCTTGAGTGTGATGTCTCCTCATCAGTTCAAGGACAGTAAGTTCTTGTGCTTCTTACATGTATGGTTATTCTTTATCCATCTTATATGTGGATATTTATAATATGACCTGGCTATTTGGATAGTTCTACTAATTGGCTTATAACTGCTATTACGTGCTACGTTTAATTATTTCATGGGGAGTTGAGTTTGATGTTAATTTCCTGATACACTTGAAAATGGTGGTGGTGGAGAGCATAGAATTACAATTTTACAGTAGTAGAGAAAAGGCATTGTTTGGGTAGAGTTGCATGCCAGTAGTATTATGAATTTGAATATAACAGACTTATTGGTAATACCCTTATATGTGGAGCAAAACTGAAGCAGCTTCTTTCTTGGTAAATGTCGCAGAAGATTTGTTGTATTTAATGATAATTTTGTTGCAGGTCAAGGGAGTGATGCATCTCGATATCAAGGTTCAAGGCCGGACACAAATTTTGGCTATGGGTTACAAGGCGGCAGCAAGGAATCTAGAGATCTGCCCCACGAACAAGATCCTAGGGCAGCACGCGAGGACACAAGTCTGCCACGAACACTAGAAGGTCTGGAGGAGAAATTTCTGGACGAAATTATGAAGCTGAACAAGGAACTTCAAGATGCAGAAGATGCAGAACTCTCGCGTCATAGGGAGGTAAGAAATATATGTGCAGTAATTAGCAAACTCATAGTCACCATGCCAGATTTTAACTCCATGCGAATTGTTTTTGCTTCTAAATAATTAATTGTGTCACCACTACTGTGACCCATGAGTTCTTCTCTTTTACATAGAGAGATAGAATTGGATTTTGCGGAGTGCTCTGTTATGGTGTTATATTGAAAGCTGTTGGAGCTCACTAGATTTGTTAACGCCCGCAGTTTCTGGTCTTCTTTTCTTTTAATCAGGCCATCATATTATTTGACAGTGCAGTGGCTTTTTCCCCGTTAGTGCAGTGGCTTTTTCCCCGTTAGTGCAGTGGCCTTTTAGAGGGGATGCTTGAATGCTTGATATCATTGCATCATTTATAATGATTTCATTGTATCATTTATAATGATTATAGCTGATCCAACCTCCCAAATTTCTATGCATTTGCATTTACCACCAAACGAATGCTTTAATTTGTTTTGCCCAAGTCGAAGAAGCTTTTCCAGATGAAATTGAATGTTTGCTAATTGAATGATTCAGAAAATAGGGGAGATCAACACACAGTACAAAGAGAAGCTTATGGTGCTGCGAGCTCGCCAATCCAATCACAGAGACGACTTTCTACGCCGGGAAATGCAGGCACGGCAGCAAAGCTACCAACAACACGCAGGGAACAAATTCCCCGGTGGCGGGCACGGCTACGGACAGCCGCCGACAGCATACTCCGGTGGTCAGTTCGAAGCACCGTACAGGGAGCGTGCCCCCACGCTTCAAGGGGCTCACGGCCAGGGCTTTGAGGGTAGGGGATCCTACCCCAGTAGCGGTGGTGGGCAGGGCTACAACAGTTCTCGCGGTGGCCGATTCTACTAGCAGTTTTACTTCCAATTTCCCTGTTCTTAATCTTTCTTAGGTGATACAATTCTAATCTGTATGATGAGAATTTCTTCACCTTCATTTGATAATTCACAAGCACTGCACTACTTTCAACCACAATGGCACACGCATTGCACTACACAGAGAGCACCAGACGCGGTATAGCCCAGTAGTACACCAACGTTTATCCGACGGAAAGGATATGCATTTCATGAAATAGACGAAATCAGCGCGATACATATCACTGAGATAAAGTGATGGTCTTTATGATGAGGAGCTAATTCTTCTCTTCAATCTCGACCACCCTCACATTGGGCCGCCTCTTCTCCGGCGCCGGCGCCGGCGCCAATTCTTGCTTGGTCACGGTCACGGTGACGAACCCGTCCTCGTCCATCTCCGCTCTTGCCTCGCCGGCTCGGGAGCCTTCCGGGAGGCGGAATCGGACGACGTAGGAGCCGGGTGTCTCCCAGCGGTCCATCGCCGGACCACCGTCGGCGCAGAATGGGAAGCCGGTGGTGCGAAAAGGGCTTGCCCAGGAGAAGAAGCTGTGGTCGGGGATGGAGAAGGGGTCGTGAGAGAAGAAGCGGTCCATGATCTGCCGGGATAGGCGGTCGAACTCGGCGAACGGGTTCGGCCGGCCGTCGGAGTCAGAAGGGATGATCGACATTTTCCGGCACCGGTGAGGACGATGGGTGAGTGAGAATAGTGGAAAAGAGTGGATTCAGGCTGTAGAAGGTTCTGGATGGTTCGGTAAGAAGCCAAATGACCGAGATGCCCTCCACGGATTATATACATATTCAACCTTATTTCATTTTTTTTTTTGGATCTATATTTCTGCTTATGATGATTTTACGTAATAATTCAAGGGAAAAAATGTTTTTAAATTATAAGGCATCTTATTTTAATCTATCAAATGTATAGTTTTGATTATCATACCAATAATCATATTGGATTTTTTAATGTTACAGGTATATTTAGTTCAACTATATTCTAAAATTATAAATAAAATATTTCATAAATATTAAAAATATATTTTATCATTAATATTTTATTACATATTGATTAAATTATCATATTTTTCAACAAAAACTTAAATTTTGTGAAATTTTTTTATTGAAAGATTGTATACAAATTAAAATTAAAATGGTACAAAAAGTTGAATTGTATCATATTTAAAGATGGTACGTAATATATAAAGTTCAATTGGGTAAAATGATACGGTATTTAAAATTATGAATTACAAAGTTAAATGCAAAGGTAGGGGATATTGGGCACAAAAACTCAGCTCTTCTTTTTATTAAAAAAACCCTCCAAATTAAAGAGTTCATCACAATGTAGCTACCAAATATTCTAGTAACTAAAATGTCTAATTATACATTTTACAACTAACGATTTTCAACCTTTTAAATTTTTTTCTCATGTGGAACCATTAAAAGGAAATTCATGTTTCTATCTTTAAATTTTTGAGCGAAACAAAATATTTGAAAATTAAAACAAAGCCAAATCTCCTACTTTTACCATCTCTTTCATGCCAAACCATCCAATAATCACATCTTTGCAAGAGTGGTTAATTAAGAGGGAAAAAACCTGCAATAGTTTTAGTGACATTCATCTTCGCTTCGAGCTTACATGGAAACGTCAACGAACCCTCAGTAGATATGATTTACGTTTTTCCTCGGTAGCATCAAGGCAACATGTCATCTCTTCGCAAAACAAAACTTGGAAGAGGTAAGAGAGTTTTACCAAGAATTCAAGAAGATGTTGGAACTAAAGCTCTTAAAAACTTCCAAGCAAAATGGATTATGATTTTGCACTCAACTGGTCTTACGTTCGTTGATGACGGTGCCCACTGTTTTGAACCATCGCATAAGGTTCCGGTGATCCTTGACATAGAGCCAGGCTTGTAGAAAGGGGAAAAGACTCTCATTCACCCCACGCGCCTCTATATAGCTGTGAAGTGCATCCCTCATTTTCTCATCAAGATCTCTGCCAAATACCCACTCATCCATCAATTCATTTGCTACACAAAAGATGTAAAATCATGTTTGAAGTGAATAAATAAAATAGACTGGATCCTAATTCAAAAAGATATTGGATACCCAATAAATCTCATCACGGTGACGAGAGAATAGTATCTCAAAACAGTGATGAAAGAATAGTTTGCAGCTTGAATGAACGAGTTCAGAATTGGAAATTACGAGTTCAGAAAGAGTAGCCACGAAGGGTATACAGTGCTTCCTATATCAGTTTACAGTTAAGAAATCAATAACAGACCTCATTTGCTCATGCAGGCGAAGAAAACAACTTGTAGGAAGTTTTTCTTTTTTTTCTTTTTGAGAAAAGAGATTCTCAATGATCAATAAGACATTTCAAAAGGTAACATCTTCAATAACTACTTTATAATAAATGAGAAGATGCACACAGAGCAAATAAGGTTTTATCACACTGAAATGGCAACTCTATAATATAACCCTTTCGTACTGTTCAAGGTGCAGGAGCATACAAAACATTATTGTGAATTAGAAAATTAATTATACTTAGTGATTCTATTTTGAATGGTATTTCTAATTTTGCATGTTCCTTACTTCAGTCCACTTATATTCATCTTTTAAGAGTAATTTTTTATAATAATCATATAAGGATCTCACTTGTATTATGACTTTATTTTCAGTCTATATGTATGACTTCAAGCCTCCAACGTAGAACAGGTATCAGTAGAACAGGTATCGATGAAATGAATAAAATTTTTGCTTAGTTATCTCTCTTATTCCTCTATGTTTCTCACGAATTTGCTCCCCTTCCATCCAACAATTCTTCTCCAAATTATTTCCTCCATCTTCCAGGAGATAATCCTCGGGATGTTAGTCATGACCAGTAGCAAGAGACATCATAAATGGCACAACATTCACAAGAATCTTCAATTTTTAACATGTCATTGACGTTTTTCTTCTATATATTGAACTAAGCTAACAAATAGATATTGTTTTCACTACCCTGCCAAGTCCAAATTCCTAATTGTGAAGCAACAGAACTTACTTAGCACTTAGCAGTCACCCCTACTCCTAAGGTGCCAAATGTGAAATTCAAAATGTCAAAGATAAATTCCCTCAGACTTTTAAATCTGCACATAAAAACATGAGAAAAAGCTTAACTCGATCAAAGCATAAATAAGTTAAGTAGAAAACAATTCATCAATTTTCTTATATTGCATATCTCAATATCCACCAGCTTGCATCCATTCATCATCTAACTAACCCCCAAAAGGTTATTCCACTCAAACAAAAGCATAACCAATTGCCAACATCAAAAGCTAAAAAATGCGAACTTATGCCAATAAACAAGCACAATCATATATAAACCACGCAGTAAAGTAAGACCATCAAACAACAGACTGGTTCACAATCATCAAACACAAACACAAAGACCAAATGTAGGTGGCAAAACAGCAAACACCCATTGTGCAAACGAGTATTGAAAGAGTGTGTGAATGTTCTTACTGGAACGCAGGGCCGGCGTATTTGGTAGGAGTACGGAAGACGGCGGGGGCGGCCAAACCACCGACCTTTGGTCGGAGGGAGACGGAGTGGATGCCGAGGGCGTCGGGGTAGAGACCACAGAGGAAGTGAAGGTGGTTCTTCCATCCAGGCTTCGCGATGTCGACGTGAAGGAACAGCTGGTTGATCGACTGCGCGTCGTCGTCGCCGTCGTCGCCGCCGCCGGGGATGATATTGGCCAGCCGCATGACGGAGATGCTGATCTCCTCGGCGCCGGCACCCTCCCCGTAGCTCCGCCGCAGCACCGGTCCGCTGCCGTCAAGCGCCCCCTTCACAATGCCGAAGGGCGCCGGCGGGCTCACCTTCTACAACAACCCGAATAAAAACGGTGAGAGGATCAGAAAAAGTGTATTTTTTGGGTGCTGCGGTGGGGAAGGGAAGGTTGGTTACCGGAGGAGGGACCATCTTGGAGACTTCGAGGTAGTGGTCCTTGAGGGAGCGGAGGATGAGCGAGTCGACGGCGGCCGAGGAGGAGGCCGTGGCGCCGCCGGAGTGGGGCTTCGAGTTAGCCGCTGGTTTTGATTTGGTAGCCAGCGTCCGCCATGACCAGCGAGGAGCGCCGCCGGCCGCTTGTCCGGAGACGATGATTCGCCGCCACATTATCTAAGCTCCGGCGGAGGAAGCGCCGCCGCTACCTTGGCGCCTAGTTTGTCGAGAAGACTGAATGAGTATGGTTTGGTCTAACCGACCAAACCAACCGAACCAAAGTTATTACTGTAGTTCGGTTCGGTGCCGGTTTACTTTGGTTGTAGATTTTGTAGTTCGATGAAACCGAATAAATCAATAAATAAAAAAATCTTATTTATATTAACTTCTTCATTTTCTTTCTTCAACGGTGTGCCTTTATATATTTTTAATCATATATAAAAGGTTTATAAAATTGTTACTTTGGTTTAATTTATTGAAAATAATTTATTTATTCACGTAGAAGTTTAATTTAATATATTATATATTATTTATCTATTATACAATATCTCAAATTAGAACACTATTTATATAATTTTTCATACTAACTTTGTAATTATCCCTAAAGTGTGCCAGTAATTAAAAAGTTGTAATTTTGTTATTATTTTCAGGTCTGTGCTTTATAGAATATAGTTTAGAAAATAATAATACAATCAATGATCTATTTATTATTATTGAAGAAATTATTTATTTACAATTAAGGTTTGTAATATTAGATATCTCACACGCAATTTATAGAGATATAGAACATAAATTAGAATATATCATAGATGTTTATAAGTTTATAATTTGAATATAATCATGATTGAAGATTTCTTTAATAATATTTAGAAAATAAAATCTCAAATTAATGGGAATTGCATATATATATATATATGTTAATTTATTTATCCATCCATTGTATATCTATCTATTTATTTATCCATTAACAATATAACATAAGGTGGTTTTCTTTCAAGTGTCTGGTCTACGATTTTTAGAGGCTTTTACTTGAATTTAAAGAATTTTAGAAAGAATGTAATCTCAATCATTAGATTATTATAACCGGTGAAATTAGATTTATAAGATTCTTAATCTAACTCTAAATATGAATTATAATTTTTATAATGACTATTAGATTATAATAATAGGCGAGATTTTATATATATATATATATATATATATATATATTAATTTAGTTATAATTATAAATTATAAAACATAAATAAAGTCAAGCAGCAACCACTTTTACATTGTTTCCTAAAATAGGTCCTACTGTTCTAATTTTGATAGATTCGCACTTTTTTCGTTATATCTTTGTTCTTCAAATTAACCAATAAGGACCATTCCTTCATAATTAACGACTTAGGAGTTTCCTCCATTAAATTAATTTTTTTTATTTTCCCGCACTTTATTCTTATCTTTTCCATTCCTATCTTTATTATAACAACTAATATTAGATATATAAGAGTTCGGATTTAATTACAACTATAAATTATGTCACTTATTTTAACTAATATATAAGACATTTTTTTAAAAAATTCAAGATACTCCTCCAATAATCTTATCTAATTTTTTACTACTTTTTATTAAAATATAATTTATTTGATCTTTATTTTATTTAATTTTTGGACAAGGTCATTATATACACATTCTTAAATTTTTGCAAAAAAAACATCCATCACTATCAAATACGCTGTAATGAAAAAAACTATTATAATAAAATTTGTGTGAAAACATATTTGGTAAAAATAAATTAGTTTGGTAAAATTTTCATGAAAACTTATCCCTTACACTTATTATCCAATAAACTATGAGATGCTTATCGCTTCTCAAATTTTATAGTTTTAATTTATTTTTTTATTATTAGGCATCTTATTCATAATTTTTATGAATTATTCATATTTTTGTGAATACGTTATTTTGAAATTTAGGGATAATTATCTGTTGATTAATAAATTACATTATGAAATTTAGAATTGATAATGATTAATTATACTTCGAATTATTTGATTAGGAAATTTAATATGTTATGGATGATGTTAAAAATTGTGAAGTGCGGTATATGTTAATTAATTATTTGATTAGAAAGTTAATTCAGAATGAGAATTTAAAAATTGTGACATAGGCACCTATTTAAAAGTAATGATAAGAAGATTTTAAATTGTTGATTGTTAAATTAATTCATTTGTTGATAGTCTGATAGTGATATTAGTAATTATAGTATTTATAATTTTGCAATGATTTCTATGCATCAATTTCATTCATGCATTATATAACTAGCTTGGGCATTAGCATTTAGTTTGATTGTGTAGATGTAGAGTTGGATCTCGCCGCTTAAGTACGTGATATCGCTTGGAGCTTCTATCAAGTCCATTTAGGACTCGCCCCAGGTTTATCACGTATTCTATCATGATTTATTTACTAATTGCAGGACATGTTAAGTAGTATTTTATCATATTTTACTTAACTCGGGTCATTTAATCAAATAGTTTTTTAGATTAATAACCCTTGAGGATGAGATCCCTCAAGTAGGTTTTCAAAAATAAAATCACCTCAAGTTGCCTCAGACCTATGGTATAAATCTCTTCTTATGCCTATATATAATTTTATCAAGTTTTCAGTGAGATGAAAGATGGTGAAATCGACTTGTACAACAATAAGCGAGTGCACCTGCCAATCACAACGGGATATGGATTACTGAGAAGGTTATTTTATTCCCGAAGGATCCTGACAACTTCGTGTTTTGAGTTCCATGCACCCGGAGAAACGTGGAGGTTTATGGGTATCGTTTACTATAACGAACGTCCGGACATGTAGTTAAAAGGGTACCGAAGGCGACTGCGTGGGAGTACTCAACATTCGTGCTCTGACCCAGGAACAATATGGAGAAAATGAAAGGGCTTAAGATATACTGGTAGTCCTGAGGGACAGAAAAGAAAATAAGAAAAGGTCAAGAGAGATATCAGCAGATCAGTCAGTTTAGGATGTTATTGAGTTTGTGGCCTGATGGCTCTCCAGTAGATGCCCTTATGAGAAATCAATAGAATATATATATATATATATATATATATATATATATATATATATAGAGAGAGAGAGAGAGAGAGAGGGTGATGATTAGGAGTCAGTCTAAACAGAGTAGTGACTATTATGTGCAAAAACACAAACATGGCACGTTATGCTTGGATTGTTGTGTTTTGATTATAGTGTATAATTTTAAAATGTGCTGTTAAATGTTTAAATGACTGAAAAATGTTAAAATAATATAACAGATATGTTAGATAAATTAGCAAATGGGTCAAGACCCACTTTATGAAAGTTATTCTGTGAATATGATCACTGTAAAAATTATAACGAATAGATGGGTCAAGACCTCATGGATGTATAAAGTTTTATTAATAAATTTTAGTATTTTTTGAAATGGAAGTTTTCTGTTGTGATGTGTGTGTGTGTGTATATATATATGTGTGTGGATAGGATAGCCTGGGGGCAACTGTAGGAAAAATTTCCAGCAATTGCCTCGATCTAAACCATCTGATTATATCGGACAGTCCAAATCTATTTTCTTAAAAAAAATAAAAACTTCCTCTCCCTCCCTCCCACTACCGTCCACAACGCCGAAGCCCTGGCAGTCCACCGCCCCGGTGCTCCCCGCCGCCCATCCTCAAAGGCGTGGGCGTGGGCGTGGCGAGGAGGGTGCAATGGAGGGCGTGGGCAAAGGCAAGGGCGTGACAAAGGGTGTGAGCGCAGGCACGAGAGAGGGTGTTGACACAGCAAAGGGCGTGGGCGCCGCCGCGGGTGGGGCTCGATGGGGGGCGTGGAGGGCGTGGGTGGAGGCATGGGAGCAGCAAAGGGCATGAGCACTGCTGAGGGCACGGGTGCAGGTGAGAGCTCGACGGTGGGCGTGGGTGTGGGGGGGGGAGCATGGCGGCGGCGGCGGCAGCAGCGGCGTGGACAGTAGCGGGAGGGAGGAGGGGAAGTTTTTTTTAAGAAAATAGATTTGGTCCATCCAATATAATAGGATAGTCCAAATAGGGGTGATTGGAGGAAATTTTTCCTATAGTCGGCCCAGGCTACTCTATCTATATATATATATATATATATAGGTAAAGTGATTGTGAGCCGAGGGCAGAAAAGTCCAAATAGAGGTGATTGGAGGAAATTTTTCCTACAGTCGCCCCAGGCTACTCTATCTTTTATATATATATATATGGGTAAAAAGTGATTGTGAGCCGAGGAGAGAAAAAAATTTTCTACCCCAAGCTCACATCTAGGTCGTCCGGTTATAAAGATGGCCAAGAACTGTCATTCTAAAAACAAAAAAAATCTCCCACTTCTGCTGCCGCCTCCTAGCCGCACTCCACCTCGCCTCGGTTGGCCTTGCCCTACCGTGGTCGCCCCTGCCCCACTGCGGTCACTATCCCGCCGCGACCACCCCCACCCCGTCCGCTCGTCACCCTGCTCCCCCACCACAGACGCCCCTCCTCTCCACTCCCTCAGGGAAGAGGGGCATCCACGGCGGGCGAGGGGGTGACCATGGATAGAGCGGGGGCGACGGCGGACGGGGCGGGGCCGACAAGGCGGAGGAGCGAGGCGGGTGAAAAACCCCGAAAAAATAATTAGGTTATTTTATTTAAGGTTTTATAAATCCTAGAATGAACCATAAATAATATTTAATTAAATTAATTCTTACGAATCAATATCATAAATTATTAATTATAACCGTTAGCGTATCGGTGCGATAATATTTATAGATGGTTTTAAGTAAGTTTTATTTATTAAAATTTTAGGATTGGGAATTGTGAGTGCAATTCGACACCCATTTGCATTAACTCAATAGTCAATTTTGACTATTTGCTATCACACAAATAATTGGTGTTCAATATAGTTATGTGTGATTACGTTCTTTTCTATAAAAATTTAATGTAGTGTCTTCTTGAATTCCACACATATTTTTTCTATATAAAGGAGAATTCTATTGATGGTAAATAAAACATCAACTTGATAGTTTGTGAGCACATTTGGCTCACAAAAGCTAAGTTTTAGGGAAGTTTCATTCATATTAGGATCGTGTGTTGTAGTTGTGGGTGTGTCATCACAATTTCAGGTTCATATAATTACTCAAAATGTTATATATTCCTATTTGGGAGCCTTGGTCGGCTTGAGCGTACATTCGACCACCATGTGCTGAGCACAACTGGGGTTAAAGAATTGACTCAGTCCGACATATGACAACACCCTTAAAATCCCCTATGCCGAAAAGGGTAACAAGGCGCAGTGGCACAAGACGACTCATTATGCACTTGTGATACTGGAAGATAAGTCAATGGGATATATTGGTAACTACAAGCCGTGGGCCACGAAGCGTGTGTGCGCATACATGAGATTGTAGCTGGATGGGGCAACCACCCCTCCCGGCATAATAAGAGTTTAGCATAGGCTCATAATCACTAAAAGGTTTAATTAATGATATTGTGGAATATATTAACTTGTTTCTTATAATTATATGACTTAGTATTTTTATCACTAATGCAGAATTGCCTCCGCAGGTGTGAGCATTATGGAAAGATGGGAAAAATTAGGATAGCTGGGGGACTCTGTTATTAGACTTTTGAATTTTTTGTTTCTTATTTGTTATTATGCGTTTAGATTATTTGCATGGCAATGGGATTTCGGTTCAGTTCATGGGGCTTAGATTATTCTGAGTTTTTATTATATTAAATTTTATGTCAGGGGTTTATTTAAAATATTGAAATTTTATAGAAAATTAATTTATGAGAGTTTCATATAATAACATTTGGCTAGTGGCTCGGAATGGGCAGGTCGTTATAACAGGGGCGACAACGAATGCGGCGGGGCTAACGCCAATGGGGAGCGCAGCGGGGGCGACCATGGACGGGGTGTAAAACCCACGATTCGAGTCAGGGTTTTATATTCAGAACCGGTCGGTTCGGCCGTTATTTTTGAGTCGAGTCAGATTCAGAACGCGTGTACTGAGCCGACGTCAGTCGCGTATATGATCATGCGTACCCAAGTATATGATGATAACGTCATGAACACAACAGAACAAAATGAGTTATCAGAATATATGAGAGTATGCCAGTTATTTTTTTTATTTTTATATATATTGGATCGTAGATTTAATTTTAGGCTGTTTATCGCGTTAGGACGCGTTACGGGCAGTTTGGGTGGGTTGATAGTTCTAGAGCATATCATTATGATGTTTTGGTGTTTGTTTGATTTTACGGGATTTTTCCTAATTTATTTTAGGATTTAATACGACTTAGTTATTATTCTTGACTCGAGCCGGAGATGAGTCAAGTAATATTTACAAGTTTTCCACCAGCCATTTTCTTCCGTCCCAATGCCTTTTTCCCTATCCAAACCCTAGCCGCACCACCCTCCGCTTGTCTCACCGCCTCTTGTCGATGCCGCTCGGCTGCCGATCGACGCTGCCTAGGCCCGCCACGGCGTTGTCGTGCTGCCCTAACTAGGCCCGGCCACCATTCGGCCTCCACGACGCCGGACCGTTGCAACTAGCGCCGCGCCTAGGTTGCGCTTTCGTCGTCGATCGCGCTGCCAGCGACCGTTGCCGCCATGATCGGGTGGTCGCCTCGACACCCTCGACCGCCCAGCGAGCCTTTCCTGACCAGAGCGGAGGCCGTCGCCGCCCAGGCCGGCCGGATTTAGTCACCCACCACCGACCCTCTGTTTTAGCCATTTTTCGGCGAGGCACCACCTCTGCCGACCATGTCGATGTCGTAGATGCGTCGGGCTCGCCGAGCCGGTTCCAATGGTACCCAATACCATTGCTTTCCAGCCAGTAGACGCTAGTCGGCGATTGTCGCCGGAAAATCGCTGGAAGCTGCTGGAAAACCACCGAAACCTGCCCGGAAAACCGGATTTGGCTGGAATTCGCCGGATCTTCCACGGAGCTCATCCAGTCGATCCCAATCAAACTTTGGACGCCGACGAGCGTCGAATTCGAGCTCCGAGATGCGTAATAAAACCCTAGCCGTCACAGATCGCCGACGACGTGAGGTATAATTACCTCCGAATTTATAATTTAAACTTGATGATTGTTAGCACAACATGCTAGGGTTGATTTATTGATGTGATTAATGCTTAATTATGGATGGAATGATGAGTTGCATGATGAGATTAAGTGTGAATGAAGAGTAAGTGATCTAATGAGAGCATGATAAGTGACTACGATGTAACTTAGAAAAAACGTAATAAAATTAGTATGAATAGGATGAGTTAGAGATTATTTTCACATCTATGATTATTTGGTTGTAGCTGGATACTGTTTGTATTTTGAGTGTGATGTTCATTGTGTGTGATGCATCATTTAGTTAGCGGGCGTTAGTATTTAGTTTTGATATGTAGGTACGGAGTAGGAGCTCGCCGCCTAGGTGCGATGACACGCTTGGAGCTTCTACCAGGTCCGTTTAGGACTCGCCTCTGTTTTACGTCTATTCTATTGTATGTTTATTTTATTATTTGCAGGACGGGTTAAGTGGCGTTTTATCGGATCCCACTTAACTCGGGCCATTTAACCGAACAGTTTTCTGGATTAATAACCCCTCGAGGATGAGATCCCTCGAGGATGATTTCGAAAACAAGATCCACCACAAGTTGCCTTCGGGCCTATTATATAAATCTCTTCCCAGGCCTATATATATAATTTTATCGAGTTTTCAATGAGACGAGAGATGGAGAAACCGACTGCACGTACCATGAGCGGATGCCGTGACAGTCAAAGCGGGCTCTGGATTAGTGCAGCGGACTGTTCCATTCCCGAGGGATCCTGACAACTCCGCGTTTGAGTTCCTCACACCCAGAGAACGTGGAGGTTTACGGGTACTGTTTAGTACAGCGCATGTCCGGACTTGTGGTTTAAAGGGTACTAAAGGCGACTGCCTGAGAGTACTCGGCCTTCGTGCTCAAGGCCAGGAGAAATATGGAGGTAAGGAGAGGGCTTAGGATTTGAGACCAGAAAATGAAGTAAGAAAATGCCGAGAGAGGCATCAGCAGCAACAGATCAGTCAGTTCGGGATGCTACCGGGTCTGCAGCCCAGTGGCTCCTCAGTAGGTGCCCTTCAGAGTGTTCACGAGGAGTATATGATATTTTCTTTCATATGAGAGTTTGCTCTCATAGCCAGCTTGTTATAGTTATTTTATTTTCCGGACCAGTAACACTTGTTACTGACGTGTTTTTATACTATATGTAGGTAATAATCACGAGTTGGAGGAGCCAGCTTGGACGGAGGAGCACTGTTGTCGCTTGCACACATGTCAGTCGATAGAGTGGTTAATATTTTGTTTATAATGTTATTATATTGTGAATGGTGTGGCTAAATGCTTAAGACATAATGATGTGACATGATTAAATGCTAAGACAGGATGACATGTTGTGATTAATTGTTAAGACATGATGACAGAATGTGAAACATGAATAGATTTCGCAGCGGAAGTGTGGTGGGTTGAGACCCAAGCTTAGAGTGAGTAAATTGTATATTAGATTGTGTGGATAAAGTTGCTTGATATATAGATATATATTTGCATATATGTTTATATATATTATTTTGACAGAGTGACCCTAATTGCACTTTTAGGGGAGATTCTTGTCCGTTTTATTTTAGAATTTTTATTGATTTTGATCGTAATCGTATTGTTGTATGAATTACTTTGCATGTCATCCATGTAGTATCATGTTAGGATTCTGTGCATTTATCCATGCATGACGAGTCGTATCTTCATCTTAAGACGCCGAGATTAGATCCGCACGAGTTGGGTTCGGGTTAGCCGACCTAACCGGGGCCTGTAACATGCTGGTTTGGTTCACGAGCATGGACCGGATTTGGGGTGTTATACGGGGCGAGGCCAGCGCTGGTGGGGGAGTAGGGCAGGGGCAACAACCAACAGGGCTGGGTTGACGCGGCGGGGAGAGGGGCTGGGGCGACCATGGACAGGGTGGGGCCAACGCTGCAGGTAAGCGGGCTGGGCGACTGCTGCAGGGAGGGGTAGGGCGGGATCTTTCGTCACACGACCTGATTAGGCTGTGGCTGGCCATGTCCGACTGCCATGTTGCATGATTTGGCCGGTGGGCAGCCCAACAAGGCCGCTGCGGCCAACACGGTCTCTCGGTGACCATGTTTTGTTTTTGTAAAGTAGATATGTGCTGTCCTTGTAATCAGACAGCCCAAATTAAGTTTAGTTTTTTTCAAAAAAAAACAGCAAATATGGAGCCGTCTTTGTAATCAGATGGCCCAGATGTGAGCTCAGGGCAAAAAAAATTTTCTGCCCTGGGCTCACCTCAGCGCCCCTCATATATATATATATATATATATATATATATATATATATATATATATATATATATATATATATATATATATATAGTTCATTAGTTAGTTAGTTTGTTTGTTTGTTTGTTTGTTAGTTTGGGGTGCGCTGCATGCTTTTGCAGCGCACCCCAGTGAGAGCTGCTGGATCAAATCCAGTGGCTCTCGTTTATTAACCGCCCCCCGCCACCACCACCAACTGTCGTCCCCTGCAACCACCACTCTCCCCCACAACCACCGCTTGCCACCGCCACCTCCGCACTCGTGCTCTAAACCTAATAACCCACCCAAAATTAATAAATAATGCATTCTAACTCGGTAAAAAGTTTTAAAATTAATTTTGTGATCAACTATATATTAATAAAAATGGCATACTCTTATATATTCTGCTAACTCATTTTTTCTGCATTCATCATGTAATGTGTAAAAATAGCATAGATTTGTCCTCCCAAAATTCGGAAACACATCGATGCCTATGTTCAAGAATGGCTGGCCTCTTATTAAGAACATTTAAATTATGTTGAAGAATTCGGAAACACATCAGATGTAAAACCCATGACTCGAGTCAGAGTTTTACGGGAGCGAACCAGTCGGTTCGAGTCGAGTCAGCTTCATGGACCGCGAGCTGAGTTGAGGCCAGTTGTGAGTTATGAGCGATGAGGGTCATGTATGCTCAAGTATACGATGATAACGTCAAAAAGATGATGAAAAATGGGTTATCAAGTATATGGAGGTATGCAGTATTGATTGTTATTTTTATTTGATCGTAGATTATTTTTAGGGCCGAATGACGAATTAGGATGCGATATAGGTGAGTTTGGGTGGGCTATTAGTTATAGAACATATCATTTGGATGTTGTTGTGTTCGTCTGATTTTACGGGATTTTTCCCATATTTTTCTAGATTTTTTTTAGAATTTATTACGAACTAGTTATTATTTTGACTCGAGTAGAATCGAGTCAATACTTATTTACGAGTTTGCCATTGGGAGTATTTCTTCTTCCTCCCGACACTTCCTCACCCAAACCCTATCACCGCCGCCTTGTGTCGTCGCTGCCGCCGCCGCTGTCGACGCCGCGCTGCCGCCGATCAACGCCGCCCCACCCCGCCGTGCAGTCGCCGTGCCGCCACGACCCACCCCGGCCACCGTCTCGCCGCCACGACGCCGGAATCGCCCCACAAGCCGCGACGCCCTCCCTCGTCGATTCGCCGCCGTCCGGGCCGCGCCGCCGCCACTGTGACCCCGACGACCACCCCCTCGCCGTCGCCGACGTTTCCCCATCATCCCGACCGCCGTCGAGGCCGGCCGCAGCCCCGATCGGAGCACGCCGCCGCCGCCACCCACTTTCGACGCCGCCGCCGACAGCCATCGCCGCCCCGGCTACTTTGTTTGACACCACCATCGGACCAAGCTCGTCGAGCTGGTGCCGATAGACCCCCTGATTGCCCCGTCCCGAATCATCGCCGGAAAACTGCTGGAATCTGCCGGAAAATCGCCGACACTCCGGAAACCGCCGAAAAATTGGATTCGTGGGAAATTCGCCGGATCATCCGCCGAACGCACCCGGTCCAATCTGATCGGACTTCGGACGCCGCTAGGTGCCGAATTCGAGTTTCGAGCCACGAAACGGAAACCCTAGCCGTCGCCGATTTTCGACGACGCGAGGTATAATTTATTTTAACTTAATTATTTGAAAGTATTGATTATTAGAATTGCATGCTAGGATTGGTGAATTGTGTGTTATAATAATATATATAAATGTAGATTTGATTAAGGATAAAATATGAAATTTGTTTGATTGAGTGGTGTTAAAAATGGAGGCTAAGAAACTAATTAGGGTAACTAGGTAATGATCATGATCTAATGCAAACTAGCCTAAGTAGACTTGCTAGAATTGATATAGGTTGATGTGTGTTGATTGATGCGTGATTGTGTTGATTGTGTGTGCATGCTATAGGATGTGTGATTCATCATGCGGGCGTTAGTTTTTAGCTTGATTGTGTAGGTACGGTGTAGGAGCTCGCCGCCTAGGCGCGTGGACCCGTTTGGAGCTTCTACCAGGTCCGTTTAGGACTCGTTCTCTGTTTTTACGCTACTCTATTGTGTATTTGATTTATCATGTGCAGGACGAGTTAAGTGGCATTTTATCGGATCCCACTTAACTCGGGCCATTTAGCCAACGGTTCTTTTTCGGATTAATAACCCTCGAGGATGAGATCCCTCGAGTTTGTTTTCGAACTTCAGATCCAGCTCACGATGCCTTCGGGCCTATTGTATAAATCCCAACCCAGGCCTATATATATATAGTTTTCGCGTTTTCGGTGAGAGATGGAATGAGGGTTACTGACGGCCACGCCTTCAGATAGGGCGTGTGCTCGGAAGAGCGGGCTCTGGAGCTGGGGAGAACCCACTTCGTTCCCGAAGGATCCGGACAACTCCACCTTTGAGTTCCTCAAACCCGGAGAAGTGTGGAGGTTTACGGGTACTGCAATGCAGCGCATGTCTAGACTTGTGGTTCAAAGGGTACTAAAGGCGACTGCCTGAGAGTGCTCGGCCTTCGTGCTCAAGGCCAGGAGTAATATGGAAGGTGCAGAGGGCGAAAAGGAATGAGATTTGATGCGAGAAGCGATAGAGAAATGGCCAACGTATGAGAATGAGAAAGAAAGGGGGACGCTATCGACTCGAGGGCGACGGCCCGATAGCGACGGCTCCCGTATGTGCCCTGATGAGAGTTCTTGAGGAAGTATATGGTTTTCATTCAACAGGAGAGTTTGCTCTCCTGTGCTAGATTGATATTAGTTATTTTTCGGGCTGGTAACGCTCGTTACTGACAGTTTTTCTATATATATGTAGGTGAGGAATGCGAGCGATGAAAGCTGTCGGGACTGCGGAGGAGCAGCACGGAACCGCACACACATGTACCTGCTGCATGTAATGTATAATGATGGTTGTTTAATGCTATGTGAATGATTATTAGAATGTTTTTGTCTTGATGAATTGCCTGTTATGAAATGAACGGATAGATGTGAATGAGCAGGGAGCCTTGGAGTTCAGACTCGGCTCAGGTGAAAACGAATGAGATAGTGATTGAATGCCATGGTAGATTGTTATGTTTTATCCTATTTTGATAAAATATTTATATACCCTTGTTGTGGACAGGTTGGCCCCTATTGCACTTTTAGGAGAAACTTTGTCCGTTTTTCCGTAGTAGTATATATTTTCTTTTGGTTTCTCATTTATTGTTTTGTCTTGTCTTTGCTTGCACGTCATGGCATGCATGTAAGACTCCGTTAGAATCCAATTGTTCCCATTCATGCATTTCATATTTGCATCTCCATCTTGAGACGCCGAGGGTAGATCCAGGTCGACTTAACCGAATCTAGTAGATTAGCGAACGGTTCGGTCGCCGGTGACATTTCTGGATCGGTTCACGGGTGAGCCGAAACGGGGTGTTACATCAGAGCCAAAACACATGAGGGCCATCTCATTTAATTTTCTTCCACATGATGAATACAAGTACAAACCATGAAAGATCATGCCTGCGAATAACTAACAAGTTACAAATCTGTCAAGTTTTATTAAAGCCAATAACAAATCATAGAAACAAGTTACAAATATCATACTCGTTCTCCATCACTGCTTTTAGATTTTCCATCATTGCATCGATGCCCCTAAATAGACTCCACAACTCCACTTTCAGATAGAATATTTTTTTACCTATATATTTAAAAATAAAACATGGAAACTAATCACATAGATTATATATAACAAAGATCAAAACAAGGTTTGTATTAGGCAACATTATCGATGTGTTATAATTGCAGGGCAAGTGGGCTTATCGTGCCCAACTCCCTGTTTGTTGCAACCATGACATAGCCCATCTTTTACCATATGCTCCATTGCAAGTTTTTTTACCAATCTTCCACCTTTTATTACTTCCTTTTGTCTTTGATTGTGCCGGTGGATGTACTTGTATTCCATGATGTACCTGTATTCCATGATGTAGATCATCTACCACATCTTTTACCAATTTCTCTATTTCCAAAAGTTTTTGGGGTCGGGGTCGCAGCGGCTGGGGAGGGTGGCAGGGGCTTCCAGGGGGAAGAATGAATGCGAACTGCTGGATTTTGATCTAGCGGCTCGCATAAGAATGAGAGGGGCTAGGGTGGAAATAAATGAGAGCCACTGGATTTGATCAATCCAGCGGCTCTAGTTGGGGTGTGCTACATGCGCTGCAAAAGCATGCAGCGCACCTCAAACTAACTATATTGTGGTTTGACAAGGTGACCCTTGTTACACTTTTAGAGGGACACTCTGTCCGTTTTATTTTTAGAAATTTTATCAATTTTATCGTAATTATATTTTAAGGTGAATTATTTGACATGACATTTACGTAGTATCCTCTTAGGATTTTTTTGCATCTCATGCATACATAATAAAATTTATCTTTCATTTTAATACGCTGATAGTAAATCTATTCGGGTTAGGTTTGGATTAGCTGGCTTAATCGGGTGACCTGTAACATTTCAGTTCGGTTTACTATTGCGCAAGATTTGATGTTTATAGTAATGAAAAAAAAACTATTGTAATAAAATATGGAAAAATTATCTTAGTCGAACTTATATCTTAATACATACTAAAAAATAAATTACTTATTAAAAAAATCAATATTTTTGTCTCAATTTATTATAAATTTATATATTTTGATCAATAATAAAAATAATTTAAAAAAACAAAACAAAACCCTCTCGACCGTTATTTTGATCTCGTCATCTCTCCACCACCAAACCGGACCAAACCCAAACCAAACCAAACCAGGAGTCGATGTCCTCCTTCCGCTCTCACTCTATTCATTACCTTCCCCATCTTCCGACAGCGAACGAAGAAGAGGCCTTCACGGCAGGCAAGCTTTACTCCCCCTCCCTCTTCTTCTTCCTCGCTCTGTGTCTCATATAGGCCCATTTATCGCTGACAGTATTGCTTGCAGGTGGGCTTCTTCGTGTCGCCTTTCTACTTTTGTGATTAATTTGCTTTGGATTGGTTTTGTTTCTACTTAGCTGCTCGATTGTAGGCAGAATATAATCGGTGAGAAGGAATTAGCAATTGAAGTGTTTGTTTGGGGTAACTAAAAAGTTGCAATTTTGGTATTGTTTCTCTGCTGTAGAACGATTCTGGTAGAACACAGCTTTAAAAAATAAAAGATTTTTTTAAAAAAAGGGATCAATTTAAGACAGTTTGAAAGCTGGTGGGTTTGATTTTTGTCTTGATGCTGTAAGTTGATTCTGTTCATATTATATTGACTGCTGACTATATACTTTTGTTTCCGATTTGCTTTTTTATTTGGAAACTGAGATGATTCTGAGCGATTCATTTGGACATATTTGCTTAATTTTTTCTACTACTAAAAAAAATTTTACTTTCAATTTTTTTTTCAGGTGTTTGAAGGAGTAGTGTTATTGATTTTTGTTACTTTGTAATTTGGTTGTGGGAGGGTTCTGCAATGGCTTCTGTAATGGCAATGGGATTAGTTTCTAGCTCCCCAAACAACTGTAGATGGAAATGCCCGAAAACTCCTTTTCTCCAGCAATTGGAGCTGCCACGGAGTGCACATGTTTCATCTCGGGTGCCTGCTACATTTTTGGTTCGTTGTGATGCTGAAGAAACTGCTACCCTTACCGTTTCTTCCGAGGAGGACCCTATACAGAAATTCCTCAAACGAGATTACAAGTGGGGGTTCACATCTGATATTGAGTCCTTCTCTATCCCAAAGGGCCTGTCAGAGGATACAGTCCGTATTATCTCAGCCCGCAAAAATGAACCAGACTGGATGCTTGACTTCCGCTTGAAGGCTTTTCAACGATTTTTGAAGATGAAGGAGCCCGCTTGGTCGGATAATCACTACCCTCCCATTAATTTCCAAGGCATCTGTTACTATTCAGAACCCAAGCAGAAACCCAAGTTGAACAGCCTGGATGAAGCTGATCCCAAGCTCATTGAAACCTTCAATCGCCTCGGGATTCCCTTGAATGAACAGAACAGGTTAGCTAATGTTGCTGTAGATGCAGTGTTTGATAGTGTTTCCATTGCTACCACTCATCGTGAAACATTGGAGGCTGCAGGAGTGATTTTCTGTTCCATCTCTGAAGCTATTCAGAAGTATCCGGATCTTGTGAAGAGGTATTTAGGCTCTGTTGTGCCACCAGCAGATAACTATTACGCAGCCCTGAACTCCGCTGTGTTCAGTGATGGCTCATTCTGCTATGTACCTAGAGACACTGTGTGCCCTATGGAGATATCAACTTATTTCAGGATAAACGCTCGAGAGACTGGCCAGTTCGAACGAACTTTGATAGTTGCCGATGAGCAGAGTCATGTGAGCTACCTGGAAGGATGCACTGCACCATCTTATGACACCAACCAGCTCCATGCTGCAGTCGTGGAATTGTTTTGTGCTGAAGGGGCCGAAATTAAATATTCAACTGTCCAAAATTGGTATGCTGGGGACGAGGAAGGAAAGGGTGGGATTTATAATTTTGTGACAAAGAGGGGCAAATGCCATGGACGTGGGTCGAAGATATCGTGGACGCAGGTGGAGACAGGCTCAGCTATCACATGGAAGTATCCTAGCGTGATTTTGGAAGGTGATGACACAGTTGGTGAGTTCTATTCTGTTGCGCTTACAAATAACTACCAGCAGGCTGATACAGGAACCAAAATGATACATTATGGGAAAAATTCTAGAAGCAGGATTGTTTCGAAGGGCATCTCCGCTGGGAAATCTAAAAACTGTTATAGGGGTCTGGTTCAGATTCAACCATCAGCAGAAAACTCAAGAAATTTTTCTCAATGTGATTCAATGCTTATTGGTGACACTGCAGGGGCAAACACATACCCATACATACAAGTAAACTTCTTTTCTATTTTCTTACCGGTTTTATCATCCATTATTTAGGTTTAGATTGGTTAATTATTTGGTGACTTGGTCAAAATCTACATTTATTGACTCATTGGTAACATTTGACTTCTGTTAGAAGTTGGTGTATTGCGGATTGTAATCATTGGTAGTTTTTATGCTTCATTCTTCAAAGTAAGGACATGTTTCCTGGTGCCAATGACCAATGGATGCCCCCAAAAAATATTTATATATTCAGACTGTCATAACTGTTGAGTCCCTGTAGAGTATATCTTCTTTTTCAGCACTTGGTCCTGTTTATGCAAAAGGATAAATTATTCAGAATATTTACAAGTTTTATCGTGAGGTGAAGAATCGATGTAGAAAGGAATGATGAACATAGGATTGAAAAAAGTAACTTCTTCCAGGATATTGTTGTTGGCTGCTGTCCTACTAGCATTACACTAATTGTTTACCAAACAACAGGTTAGGAACCGGACAGCCTGTGTTGAGCATGAGGCAACCACTTCAAAGATTGGGGAAGACCAGTTATTTTACTTCCAGCAAAGAGGAATTGACCATGAAAAAGCTGTTGCAGCTATGATCAATGGATTCTGCAAGGATGTTTTCAATGAACTTCCTATGGAATTCTCTGCTGAAGTAAATCAGCTAATGAGCTTGAAACTCGAGGGATCTGTTGGCTAAGACTGTTCAAACAGAAAACAGAAGGCTACCTGGTATGGCGCCACCTGATAACGCATAATTAGGCTGTATGTCTTCTATCTGTTTTTTAGGTTGCTGCATAAATTATCATGGAAGGGACCTGTGTACTAGTTATTATATCTATTAGGAGCCCAACTCTGTTATTACTGGTAACACCTCCAGAATTTGTAACTATTGTTGTATTCTAGACACTGTTTCATATAACTTGAAATTGTGATGGAAATATAAATTAAGTCTTACAGTAAGTGGTTGTGATTTTTTCTTCGGCTATGGATCTTGTTTTATTCTGTTATTGGACATTCCTTACAAATATATTGTATTCAAGTAATATAATTTTAAGTATTGTTTCAGTGTGTTTGGTAGGTTGATGATATATACTATACAAACAGCATGTTTTCTATGACTCATGGGTTGTGAACCTTCCATTCATAGTCTAGCACCCAAAGGCCAAAACTATTTTTTTCTTTTGTCAAGCATGTTACATGACCAGTTGGCCTGCCCCTACCTCATTGTGATCAGCAAAGTAGCTTTTCTATGTCATTTTCCTTGTGCCAAATTGATTGATAATATGGTCAGCAGCTTCATATTGAGACCACCTCATGTTCTCGTTGTCTCCCACTTGTCTCTGTTGCTTTTAAACTCTTTTTCAATTCATGGCCTACCTTCTTCAAACACACCAACAATCAACTCGTGGGATGTGACAAGCATAGAAACATGAACCAAATTGCGCAACATCTGTGGATTACTCTCTGTAAATGTCTGGTGTTTGGACTTGAAGCTGCTGCATTTCAAATGATAAATGATGGGCGATGATGAATGGAAGAGGAAAGCATGCACGGGTGCTTTTCTTCGGGGGTGTAAACTAGCCGAGCATAAATGTTTTTGTATTTGACGTAATTTATTACAAGCATGTTTGAGCTTGTTTGAGTGCTTGACGATCTTTGATATATTATGGGTTGAGCTGAGCTCGTCCAAAATTCATAGTGTTTAAACTTGACTTGTATTCGGCTCACTATGTTTTCGACTCTAATTTGAGCTGAGTAAATATTTATGCTTGGCTCGTACTCGACTTATATAGGATCAAAATTTCTTTTCTAATACTATATAAATTCAATATGACCTCAATAGTATTGACAAGACGAGTATTTTTTCGAGTTTAAACGTATCAAACTCGAGTTTCGAGCCAAGCCGAGCTAAACATTCCTTAGCTCAAGTTCTGTTCGTTGTTCAACGAGCCATTTATTTTAAACTGAGTATTTTTTCGAATACAAAATTAACGAGAATGAGTTCAAACCGAGTCGAGTCGAGTCAAATGTAAAATAATTGTAAGCAGGTTAGACTTGTTTATATCCCTACTTTTCTTCTCATGATCCAAACATCCAACAACTTGATGCTTTTGACTCCATTACAAAAAAGATGTGATCTTTAGATCTTTGCTCGCCACCATGCATGTTTTTTTTAAAAACTAATTGGCTGGTCATCCTGTCCTAATCTTGACTTCTAAATGATATAATGCTCTTGTGAATGATGCCTTTGGTGCTTAAAACTTTAAACTCTAAACTCTAAATTCAATTTTTTCGACGAAAAAAAAATGTTTAATTGGTTGACAGCCCCCCTTTCTAGAATAGAACACTAATCTCTTACCCGACATCGAGTAATTATTATATATTAATGGTCATAGTTTTTTGTCTAATTATTATAATATAATGATGATGATGATGCTGATAATATAGATGTAAGTGTGCTTGGTGTGTGGTTTAGAATAATATGTATTGAAAGCCGCTTTTTATTTAGGTGGATGAGTGGAACCAATGACCTGCCCACTGTCTCTATAGAATAAAACTTGGGCATGATAATATTTTTGTTATCTCTAGGAAAAATAGCTCATTTTATATGAGTAGATAAATGTCACTCACATTTGGTCATTCTAATATTTTGGGTCTCAAGAAAATAGTAAAATTTGAGGGCTACTAGCTATATAAACATGAATGATTTTATTCAAATATATTACATAGTAAGATGGGTTTTTTAGTGGCATGGATGCTACATATATACAAGGTTGTGAAGTCTTTGCTTGTGAAGAAAATTTCAACATTGGAACTATAAGGGTCCATTTTTATATCATTTTTCAACTCTTTTTTTTGTTGTTGTTGTTGTTGGAGAGGGTATTCATGACCTATCAGCATAGGGTGTCAAAAAATTATAAGCAATTATCATTTTAACACGACTATCAATTGGGCTGAGGTTTGGTTTAAACCAAAAGGAGCTACTTACCCAATTAACCGAATTAAGGTAGTTTAGTTAATTAAATAAAAATTAAATTGCATTTGTTAATCAAATCGAATTAATTCGGTTTAGTTTGGTTTTAACCGAATTCCAACCAAAATGATAAATGATGATTATAAATATTTTTAAATTTTATTTAATAAATAAAGAATTGATAGCGCATATTTATAGACTAATCATAAACTTATTATAAAAATTTATATGAATAATGTTCTAATTTGATATATTATATAATAGGTACACTATATAATATATTAAACTTTCATCTCTTATACTTATATAAGTATATTATTTTTTATAAATTGAACAAAAATAATAGTTTTATAATATTTTGTTATACTTCATGATAAATAAAAAAATATAAAGATACATGTCCACTGAAGAAAAAAAAGTAAAAGAACTCATGTAAATAGTTTTTTTTCATTTATTGATTTATTTGATTGATTTTAACTGAAAACCGACCAAATTAAGTTTGATTGATTTTTAATTTCAACCAAACTACAACCGAATCGAATTAGCACCGAACTAAACTATCGATATAAATTTGGCTCGATCAATATGGTCGGTTAACCAAACCATGCTTACCCATAATTGATGGTATATTTTATGTTGATTTTCCAAAGTCAACGGTTAATTATTAGTATTCTTATTATTATTTTGCACACGATAAACAACTATCAATTACCTTTAATTGAGCAAACAAGTGAACAGGAGAATAATGATACTATGGCTGATTTTCAATATTGAAGACATTTAATAAATACTAAAATATTATTTTGTGACCGAGTCTTCTTATATTATATATAAGGCTTTGCGGTAAATTAATAGGCCAAAATCAAAATTCGACTAATACCAAAAAAAATCAATACATATTTTTGTTAAAATTTGAACTTTCCTAAAAATATAATCAACATGCCCTCCCCTCTGCATCGTAAATTTTTTTTTGCAAATTTCTGTTTGTTTATTTATTTATTTATTTATTCGTATTTTTTAAGAAAAATAGTCCCTCTTTAATATTAATATTAGGAGGACTTATAACTTAGAGGAAGGTGGGGGGGGGGGGGGCGGATCACCGGCCATAGCCGGTGCTCGACGTGGGGAGACCGGGAGATTGCTAGGAACCTAGTCCCAATCACGGGTTTCCCGCACGTGCTGGTGGGATCACTCACGCACGGCTTTATCCGCCGCACGCCACTTCGTTTTGGGCGCTGGTACGCCACCAATTACGTGCTCCCTCCATCTCATTCCCACCCAATCATTGGTTGTCTTCCATCTGGCCCCACATACATGGGCAAAAGGGCATCGGAAATGTGGGTCCCAATATCCTTTTTTTCTTGTTATTTTTCTTAATAAATAAATCATGAAAAAACTTTGATGGGTTCCATGAACAATGACAACATTTTCTCATCAGATTAGTCTGTTTATGTATATGTTTCAAATGTATGTATATATGTATATATATATACGTATATTTTATTACAAGTATATGACAAAGTTGGAAGAAGTTGGGGGAAGACACCTAATATGAAAGATTGGCATAGTTGTTTCCTTCTCATCAAAGGATAAAATGCCAGCACTATTGGCATATTCTTTCCTCATTTTTCTATTTTTCTTTCACATGCCTTGACTTGTATCATACATTATTATTCATTTGTTGATATAAAGTATATAGTTTATGAGTAATAATTAGTTGTAAGCGAGTAATTTGGCTATAAAATACCATTAATTATATGAAAATTACTACTCTTTAGATAGTAATAATTAGTTGTAAGCGGGTAATTTGGTTATAAAATACAATTAATTATATAAAAATTACTACTCATTAAATAGTAATAATTAGTTGTAAGTGGGTAATTTGGCTATAAAATGCAATTAATTATATAAAAATTACTACTCGTTAAATAGTAATAATTAGTTGTAAGTGGGTAATTTGGCTATAAAATACAATTAATTATATGAAAATTACTACTCATTATACAGTCGTGTGGTAATTTTAAAGTTTTAATAATAAATACATCTTATCACGAAGCATGTTTTATTTATTGTCCGAGTCTTGTAGTTAAATTAATTAGAAGACATTTTTAAAGTCGAATATTACACTATAATTTTTATATTAAAACAATTTATAGCAATTTTTAGAAGTAGATTAAATTATACTATTTTTTTAAATATTGAAAATACGCGTATAAGAATACTTTATTGTGTTTACTTTCAAACTTACATAAATATCTATTAAGCAACATACTACAGCACTTAACGATAAGAGATTTTGATTCATATTTTAGATTTCAGACATGCAACTAAGTATTAATTTAATTAGAATCCATCCTCAATAACTATAAATAATGCATTGCTTAATTTATCTTTTTTTTTCGAGATGAGTCAACATTAAATTCTATCAAAATTTTAAGTAAATTGAATTGATTACATGAATAATTTGACTCCATTAATTTTTTTGGTATTTTAACTTAATATATGTCACCATTTTAACCTACTATAATCATTTTTAATTTAATGACAAAAATAAACCATTAATTTATTAAAATAATTGTTTATAAATTAATGATTGATTATTTTTTTTAGAAATAAACAAATATTTATATAGATATAATATAAGGCCGGCAATGATCACCTCGGCCACCTTCTCCCATGTTTTTGCTTTTGTCTTCTTTCTTCCTCACCTCGACTCTCTCTCTTCTTCCCATCCCAGTATAGCGCTTCCTCCTTCCCACCACTCTCCTCCAAACCTCCCACAACCCGCATTTTTTTCTCTTTTGAAAAATTTATCTTTTGAAGCTCTTCTTCTCCCCATTCCTCATTTGCTTCACTTCTTCTTCACACCGTTTTTTCCTTCTTCTTTTTTCGTTCTTTGCTGATTTCTTCTCTGTGTTTTTTGACGTCTCTGGGATGTTGGGTGGTCGCTTTTTGGCTTGTTCTGCTGATTCTCCTGGTGGGTGCCGATTTTCGTCGTAAAGATTCGATTTTTATGCCCGGTTGTGCTGGTCGGGTGAGCGGAGCGCGGCCGGATGGTGGTGAAGATGATGCAGTGGCGGCAGTGGCCGCCGATCGCGTCCAGGAAGCTCTATGAGGTGAGGCTCGTCGTGTTGAGGCTCGACGGGCTCGGCCCGGCGTCGGTGGAGGAGGGTGCGGGGGAGCCGGCGACAGCGCCGGTGAGGCTGACGGCGGAGGTCCGGTGGAAGGGCCCGAAGGTTGCGCTGAGGGCGTTCAGGAGGACGGTGAAGAGGAATTTGACGAAGGAGGAGAGGTTGGGGGTGGGGGGAGTGGTGGAGTGGAGGGAGGAGTTTCAGAGTGTCTGCGCTTTGTCTTTGTGCAGGGAGAACGGATTCCACCCTTGGGAGATTGCCTTCACTGTTTTCAGAGTAACTGTTCTTTTCTCCCTGTTTACCATTTACAAATATATGTTGGTTTTGTTTGAGAAATGAAATAGTTTAGCCTTTTTTTTTCTTTTTTATCTTCTTCCATGTATGTGATTATCATTTTTGTTTTCGTTTTGTGTTTAGAACTGTTTGTTTAGATTTTATTAACATATCTCAATCGGTCAGGTACTCTTTGTATTTCGATTAGTTGTCGTTTTTTAATTTAGAATGTTTCTTTATATTATCTGTTTTATTATGTAGCCTTTTTTTTTGTTTTGTGTTTAGAACTATTTGTTTGGATTTTATAATTATTATTATCTCAATCGGACAGCTACTGTTGCAACTTTGCATTACGATCAGTCTTGTTTTTTTGTTATTTGTATTTGAATCGAAATGTTGTTCATATTATCTCTTTTATTATGTAGCTTTTTATTTTTTGGGTGTCTTTGCGGCTTTTTGATCGGCTACCTGCAATTTTGTCTTTTTCGTTTTATTTCTTGACACAATGATTGTTCTTGGTTTGTTATGATAATAAGTCCTGGAAATTTTGTCGCCGTTATACGGAAAAAATTGTTACTGATAATCTTTTTATTTTCTTTACTTTTGGGTCTCTTAATTAATTTCCGACTGGTTTTCTAGGTGGAATTTGCGGATTTCATGGGTAAAACTGGCGATGTTTTACTTCTATATGATGTTTTTTTCTTCCCCTAAGTAGTTCTACATAGATGTTAATAACGTGCTATGGTTTTGGTAATTAACAATGAATGAATTGGCCCTTTTGGGATGGCCTCTCTCTTTTTCAATGGATGCCTACTAGCGTATGGAACCGTTCATGAATCTGCATTTTGTTCAGCTTCAAACGGATTGGGAAATTGTATAATTTCTTATAAATGTTTTATAAGCACAAAGTGTCCTGTTTGTTAAAATGTATCGATTTCAGTAAGTAGTTGAAGAAATTCGCAAGTCTAACGTAAATGCTAGCTGCTTTTGAATGATTTACTTTGCGCTCATTAAGACATGGGAACATTTTCCATACGCCTGCGTGCAGTTTCTCCCTTTGTTCAAGTCTTTAATATAAAGCTGTGTTTGATCTTATATGCTTCACTCTCCATCTTTTTCTTTCTATGCATCTCTGCTATTTCTTGGGGTACAAGTTATGACTGAGTTTCATGGTTTTATACTTTTGTATTGTACAAGTGTTTTATGCGCCTCTTTTTACTTAAACGATTCACAATTTTATTTTCATGTTTGGATTGCTATAAAATCTTTTATTTTTCGATTGTCCAGGTTTAAAAGTTTGCTATCTTAAAATCTTGTGCTCTTCTAGGATTTGAAACAAAATGCTAAAACTAAGGTCCCTGCTATCGGCACTGCATCATTGAATCTTGCAGAAGTTGTATCTGCTGCTGAAGAAAAGGAAATAGAAAAAGTTCTTCCGCTCTTACTTGCCTCTGGGTCTTCTGAGAATCGGCCTTCTCTACATGTATGTCAATCCTAGTTATGTTCGTTAACTATTTTTTTCTGCGCAACTTATTTGTCTGCCAACAGTTCATATACGCTCACCCTATCTGTATATGACTTCTCATGTCAGAATAAAAGATCTTTGTGGTCAACTATTCTTATAGTTATAACTGACGGCTCGATTATACCAAGATAGTTCCACAGAAGTCTTAGTCATCCTTACCATGATTGAACAAGTAGTTATAATGAATGCATTTCAGTGCTGCTATTGGGTGGAGCTGTGTGAAATTGCTTCGGTTTTATGCCATACTCATAAGAAATGTTTATTTTTCATGCAGTTGTCTATCAGTTGCTTGGAACTGAGAACTGCCCAAGAATCATCAGAGACTGTGCAAAGGTCAATTGTGCCTGTTCTGTTGTCCCCTCAATCTGAAGAATCTCAGGCAACCGAGAAAGATGAGCTTTCTGCTCTAAAAGCAGGTTTTAGAAAAGTGAAAATATTTAAAGAGTTTGTGTCAGCTCGAAGATCTAAAAAGGCATGTGTTGAGGAGGACGGTAGCAATGAAAGGTATTCTGGTAGGAGCGATGATGGAGACTGCACATACCCATTCGATACCGACTCTCTTGACGAAGTTAATGATGGGGAACTGACGGATGGGAAAGGGGAGTCTAGTTTGAGAAAATCTTTCAGTTATGGTACATTAGCCTCTGCCAACTGCATCGGGGGGTCTTGTTACTCTGAAATGCAAACAAATGGTATTAATGAGGATTGGTTTTATTACAGCAGCCATAAATCAGATGTTGGTTGTGTTGATGTGGAGGAGGCAAGTTTCTCAGCTATGGAGCCGTCAAAAGTGCAAACTTCCAAGCTTAGCATCCTTTCATGGAGAAAGAGGAAGCTAAGCTTCAGATCTCCAAAAGCTAAAGGGGAACCTTTACTAAAGAAAGCTTATGGGGAAGAGGGTGGTGATGATATTGATTTTGATCGCCGCCAGTTGAGTTCTTCTGATGAGTCTTTGGGTTCAGGGGTATGCTTCCTACTGATGCTTTCACTTTCGCCTATGTTTTTTGGCAAAGCTGTTGACACCAACTTCTTCTTGAAAGCTCTTACTTTTTTCTGCTGCCCATGCCATACTTCTCCTTACTATTGTTTCTCTATCTAAATTTATAATGTTTGCACGATTTTCTTTTGAGCATATTATTAATCTTACCACCAAGGAGCAGCTTTCTTTTTAATAACAAAGCTTAATTTCAAAAACTGAGAAGTTTTTTTCTGAATGTTGTTGTGGCAGAAGATTGATGGAGAAGTGACTGCTAACTGCACATCACTATCAGAATTTGGTGATGACAGTTTTTCTGTTGGAAGTTGGGAGCAGAAAGAAGTGACTAGCCGTGATGGCCACATGAAGCTCTCCTCTCAAGTGTTTTTTGCTTCCATTGACCAGAGGAGTGAGAGGGCTGCCGGAGAAAGTGCATGCACAGCCTTGGTTGCAGTTATAGCTGACTGGATTCAAACTAACCGAGACATACTACCTATTAAGTCGCAGTTTGATAGTCTTATCAGAGAAGGATCTCTTGAATGGAGAAACCTTTGTGAGAATGAAACTTATCGTGAGAGGTTTCCTGACAAACACTTTGATCTCGAAACTGTTCTACAGGCCAAACTCCGCCCACTGTCAGTAGTACCAGAAAGATCCTTTATTGGGTTTTTTAGTCCTGACAACGGTGCAAATGGTGGGTTTGATTTTCTCCATGATGCCATGTCCTTTGACAGTATTTGGGATGAGATTAACCAAGTTGGATCTTCTTCTGATTCTAACCCTCAAACATATATTGTGAGTTGGAATGATCACTTTTTTGTTCTCAAGGTGGAGCCTGAAGCATTCTACATAATCGACACATTAGGTGAGCGACTTTATGAAGGTTGCAATCAAGCTTACATCTTGAAGTTTGACAAGAACACAAAAATATACAGATTACCAGCTGAAAATTCAGAAACCAACAAAGAAAAACCTGAGAAGTCTGATTCTGAAAGCGAAAATCCGTGTGCCCTTCAAGTTGCATCAACTGAAACTCCCGGGTCTATTTCAGAAGTAGGTAAAAAGGAAGAGGAATTTGAGATTGTTTCTCAAGGTAAGGAGGCTTGCAAAGAATATATCAAGAATTTCCTAGCTGCCATTCCTATTAGGGAGCTATTAGATGATGTTAAGAAAGGTTTATCGGCTTCGATTCCTCTTCATCACCGTCTGCAGATTGAGTTCCATTTAACTGAGTTATCTTGGCCAATGGTTGCTTCGTCACAGTCAGACACTGACATGGCTCTTGCCACATCAACAATTTCGGTTGCCTAACATTCCAGAGCCAAGCTGTTCACATGTAAATTCAGAGTGAACACCGAGCATGATCACTTATTCTACAACTGGTGTATGTAACTATCCTTTTAATTTGTTCATTTGCCTTGCGAGATTATGGGTGAGCAGCAAGCATTGTCCCCCATGAGTTCGTCTGTGTGTTGGTGTGCTAGATTAGCAATTGAAAAGTTGGGTTTGTCTATTTGATGTTCATAGTCCATTCATTATTGTTCTTGCTTACAAGTTACAAATGAGCACTGTCACTTCCAAAACCTTAAAAAACAGGTTTTGCCATTGCTGGCAGGCTATGACGAATCAAAACAAAGCCACATTTTTAGCAATGGAGTAAGAATCTATAACATAAAAATCCATCATTTATAGAAGATAATATAGATAAATACAAGCTAAATTGGCGGGATAATGAATCAAATTCGAAGCCAAATAAGAGGAACTTTGGTGTGATATTAAAAAAAGAGAGGATAAGTTAATTAAAGTACGAGAAATATTTTAAAAATATAATAAAAATACTTCTCTCGCAGAATCTTATTTACTTCAATATTTTTCAAAAAATTAATAAAAAAATATTTTTTCCATTAAAAAGTTAATGGTTTGAATCTCACTAATTTTAATTTTTTTAAAAAATAATAAAAATATTTTCACATAGAACGTCATGAGTTCAAATTCGCCTAATCTCAATTTTTAACTTCTTATTAATAAATGTCAATTTAATTGTCTTAAAAAATATAATAAAATAATTAATTAATTATAATTCATCTTTTTATTTAAATAAAGAGTATTTTTAAAATCAATAAATATCTATATTTAAAATATTAAATTGTTACAATTTATCTCAACATTCAATAACTAGTTTTTATATAAAATTAAAATTCATCCGATATAGGTCGCTCATTGTGCAACATTTTGCCTAATTATGCTAATGAGTCTTTTTTTAATTCAAAGGCAAACGAACACTACTAATTTCGAAGTCATAACCGAATTTAAGTCGAATAAAACTCAATTGAAAATTGGTTTAACACATCACCTCAAACAATTCGAGCTGGTTCGATCCGAGTCAAAAATCCATCTTGGGCCGGCGGTAAAATACGGTTGTTAGAAGAAAAGACTTCACCTTTTGTTTTTTTATCTTCTCCAGACAAACGAACACCGCCAGTCTGGTTGTCCTCATCCGACCTCTCCAATTGTCGTAGGCAACAAAGATTATTGCTTTCTCGTTCTTGGTCATGGTGAGTTTCCTATGAAGTCTCTAGATTTTGTTTTGAATGGAGCTGTTTGCGTTTCTCAATTGTTGCCACTGGTAATGGCTGTGCACCACTTGGGTTTGGATCTAATGAGCCTCTTTTCATCTTTGCTTAACTCCATTTTGGTTGTGTGATCATGGGTTTTATGTGCTGCTTGTTGTATGCTTTGTTAAGGGAAATGCAGTTGACTGATTATGCGTGTTGTATGTTTTTCTCTTCCTAGCGCAAGGATTGCTCTTTTTTCTTTTTTCCTTTTTGCAGTAACTGATATGGTCTGCGCAGGAACTTGTTAATGTGCATTTCCGGGAAGGGATGCATATTTTATTAATGCGTTCTTTATTGGTCGTACACTATAGAGAATTTGAACAGTGAGATTCTGGATGTTGGTTCGTTCTATTGGCAAATATTTGGGAAGTGAAATGCAAATTTTATGTTATTTTTTAAGGATTGAGATGGCGGCCGAGTGTTGAACTTGATTTATAGTTCATGCCTGCTAGTTTGATGTTTTGGACTTTTGCTGGATTCGAAGTTCTTACATGTGAATCCAAGACAGCTTTCTACTGTTCTTTCAAATAAACATATTTCTTATTTCTATGTTGTCCAACAGCAATGTTCTTATTTAAAATTGAAGCCCTTACATGCCCATTGAACTTCATTAATTGTGATGTGCGAAATGTGAACTATCATTATCTTTGCGTATATATTGTCAAATTTGTTGAAGAGCTAAAAATATCATCAGTTATTGAGTAATTGCCTGAAACGTTTCTATCAAGTAGGTGGCTATCTTCAGAGTGTCAATGCCATACCGACTAAATTTATGTTATTTCAAACCCTTTTATTTGATATCTAAAATCTTTTGCATGTTCAATTCCAGGAGAAGGAAGCAAAGAAAGAAGCTTTTAGGAGATACCTAGACTCCAGCGGAGTGCTTGATGCCCTGACTAAAGGTTATTCTACAATTCATAAATTTTAACTTTTCTAAAATTGGATTATATGATATACTGAAAGGACCCACTGTGAATGAATGATAGTTCTTGTGGCTCTCTATGAGGAAAATGACAAGCCAGCTTCTGCCGTTGAGTAAGTTGAACATTGGTACTTGTCTTTCTTTGTGTTTTGAACTATGTAATTAGTAAAGGTTGAGTAAGTTGAACATTGGTACTTGTCTTTCTTACTGTTTTCAACTGTGTAATTTGTAAAGGTTTGTCAAGTTGATGCATTTCAATTTATGGAATAAATCTGCTGTATTTGGACAGGTTCATCCAAAACAAATTAGGAGGTCCTACATTATCAGACTATGAAAAGTTGCAAGCCGAGAAGGCAGATTTGCAGATTAAATATGCCGAGCTCTTGGCTGCTCACCAAGACACTTGTCGTGAGGTAGATTGTTGTTTTAAATGATTGATTGCACAGAAACATTTCTTTTGCCATCAAAGATAAGCTTAAATGTTGCTCTTATTCCCTTTCGAGGTAATACACTCTAAGTGAACAGGTATTATAAAACGCACAGTAATAAGAACTTAAGATGTTCTTTCTACTATTTGCCCACTTTGTTTTTATGGATGTAAAGGTGTATCTGCTTAAATGAGAGTTTAATTGTCTGTTTTTGCCAATTCTACTGGTAAAGTAAACATTCATCAAACTTCCCGAAATTGCTCCTTTTTTTACGCCAGTCACTAAGGTTCCTGCATAGTCTAGTGCGAAAATTTAATTTCTCCTTTTCAATGGATTATCCTGGTGAGTCATTTAGTTTAAAAAATTCGTCTCTTGATAGATTTGGCGTCGTGGGCACATGCAATATGAATCAATTTGTGTCATAAGATCATGATTATGACGAAAACTTTGGCTGTCATGGTGTACTTAAACTTCAACATTCTCATTGCTGTTTATAATTTCACAGTTGGAGGAGCTTAGGAATTCACAGCTTGGAGCAGGATCTAAAAAGGAGACATCAAGTATAGGAAATGGAAATTCAGAGGATGATTGATGCGATTTTGTGTGCAAAAGGCGAGCTGTTTCATTGATTCTGATGGAAATATTTTTTAGCTGATTGAATTCCGTTTCTGTTTGAATTACGTGGCTTTCAAAAACTGTGTTTACTCATTTTGAGTCTGACCATTTATATTTTGAAACTATCCAAGGAGAAAAAACCCAAAAACAAAATTGCAAAGAGGGAGCGGAGCGCAGAGGAAAATCTCACAGTTCTCGCAGTTTTAACTTCCTTCTCATCCTTATTTATGACCAAGAACAATGTTTTCACATGGATCCTAATTTACAGTCCATGTCCCCCGACCATGACAATGTTCTCACATGATCTTAATTTACAGTCCATGTCCCCAATCTTCTTTAGGTATCTAGTGGAAGAAGAAGAAGAGAAGAAGAAGAAGCACAATGTGTGGCAAAAAATCTTGAGTCAAAAAACAAATACTACGTGGAAAAACTGTACATTGATAGACCTGCAAAGAGATCCAGGTAATTGACCCTTCACTGGAAAGAAAGAGGTTCTCTCTTGCCAATGTAATTTGCCAGTTCAAATTCACAAATGAAAAAAGTATACAACAGTCGAGCACAATTCTATACATGGGAAGCTGTCTTAAATGAAAATAAATAAAAATGAGAATACAAACAAAGCTCATTCAACAACTTTGAATGCATCCTTGGTGATAGATTATTTATAGATCCTTCAGAAGACAGGCACACAGGGTTGACAGTGAATTGTGCGCGCTATAATGTAATCAGTAGGTAAATTGGAGGCAGGCCATGCGACAGCAAATTCATTCCTAAATGTCACTATATTCAAAGATGCCACACTTTAATAGGAAGAAGACCTCGAGCTTGATACAGAGAATGGAAATGTGTAGCATGCCTGTATCTCAGCTTCAACATCCAGCAAAAAATTCATTTTGTTTGGCGTCTCTCTTGTCGTATTTTATTCCTGTCCATGGGGGATTTTTCAGCATTCAGCTCCTTTTTTCCTGTAGTTGGGTTAGGTCCATTCTTTGCATTATCATCTCTACCATCTGTTCAAAAAAATTGTGTAAGCATAAGCTTCTTATAATAACCAATGTAAAGGTTATCCCCTTGTGAATCAGATTTCATTATGTTTACAATCTCCTCCCTTTTGGATGATTATACACTAGGATTCTCACACGACAGACTCCCCGCCAACACATTCAAGCAACAAAATTAGCATCTTGGTGTGTTGATACTCGTCAATGTTATGCATCCACTTTTTGATGACTGTTAAGTTGATACAGGATAGAATACTTATCTGCCACACTAAGCTTAAATAACACTAAGAGGTTAGACCTCAGATATAAGGGGTAGATGATATTTGCTTCCAGGCTCGTGGGAAAAAGACATTCAAACAAGCAAGTGCAGCTACTTAATCTATTTAGCACTCACTGGAGTTTGGCAAGGACAGTCTCTTCTTTGCTTGGACATTTGGCTTTCCAGGTCTGTCTCTGGGATTGTTGTATGATCGAGAGCCAGCTATACCAGGTTTAGAATTGGCCTCTTCCACCAATTTCTCGGCAGAAATTCTTGGTTTTATCTTACCCATGCCTGCTGTGGACGTCATAAGCACATTTACAGATTTACTTGATGAAGAGCCACTTCCATCCGAATTTGGAACCCCTTGCTTTTGAAATGTATTACTAGTGTTGACAATAGACTTTTTGGCAAATGGTTTGATTTGATTGCTGGTTTCATTATTTTTTTCAGCTGATTTGTTCTCGTGAACTGTCACTCCATCTCTCAAATGGATGTCGAGGAAGTGGTTTTCCCATGGTCGAACAGCCATCCACCTTTCCAACCAATTCCATCCCCAGTTGTTTCTATCTGGTTCGAACCCTGGTGGTGTTGCCTGCTGTCTTGAGCCAGCTTGCCACTGAAGAGGAAAAAAAGACATAAATTGCTTTCAGTGAAAACATCCAAAAAAGCCAATAAGAAGCTGAATATGTTAGAATAGTACTTATACTGCATCCTATAACAGAATGCAGTCATACACTCTAGAGCTGCCTATTTAAAGATAAATCCAATGAAATTTACTTCAAAATTGTGAACGATGTATATTTGAGTTTTAATGAAGGATGAAAACTAAGAAATAAAGCATAAATTGCTCCATAATTAATTTTTTAAAGGGATGCCCGTAATTATGACAATGATGATGCATAAGTTAAATAGAAGAATAAAAGCCCACAATTTTCTCACAAGAAGCTGACAATTTTCTCACAACAAAATCACGAATACATATCCTTGAGCAGTGTGCCAGAAAACACAGTTCCACAAATAATATAATATCATTAGTTATGGTCAAATATGGTATAGGTCAATTGATGAGCACAGCCAATCACATCAAGCCTTTCACAAAACAAAAAATTACACAAATAAGAAAATTTTCCGTAGTTAACAAACTACCTTTTAAAAACAAACAGGCAGTCTATAGGTGTTACCTGATTTGCTAAAGCATAGGCCATTGCTCTCTCACGCTTCGCAGCAGCTTCCTGCCTCTTCAACAACTTGGACTGAATCTCTTCAACGGATCCTATGCCATCACACCAGCCATCCTGCAAAAAGACAAGCCAAAGGTCAAATGCTGGATATAAAATTCAGCATTAAAAAGTAATGCCACTCTAGCCCATCAGCATTATCATCAAGGGAAAAATGTGCCAACATTAACAGTAGCTTCTACAAAGATACCTCAATTTCACGAACATGAGCATCATGGACTAGTTTCTGTTGCAGTTTCTGCCGCAGCTTCTGCTGAGCCAACTGGTTCTCAAGTGCCATACGAACACGCCTTGCTCTAACACGAGCCTGAACTCTAACTAAAGCTTGCATACAACGAAGGGTAATTGCAGCTTGCTTCCTCACTGCATGACCCCTGACAAGTGCTTGCAGTCTTATTAGTCCTTTCAATGCTCTCAGAGCTCGTCTAGCCTGAACGATAATAAATATTTTAGCACTCATGTAACTTGAATAAATTTACCATCTTAATATTACAATGGCCATTGATCACTCTATTTCATGCATGAGAAAAGGAAACTTCTTAGCAGAACAACCAATGTAGTGAAGGAAGTATAAGAAATAGCTTCTTCGTGAAAAAGAAAAGTATGGTCACAGCAGACGGCATCCCCCAATGCTGTTACTTTTTGCAAATATGCTATATCACTAAAGAGAGAAGCCAAAAAACAGTTAAAATTGATGTTCAACTATTCTAACCAGGAATGCCCGAAATGCAGTCTGGATTCTAATGGCTGCCCACTCCTCTTTTGCATGTCTTGCATTTTCAGAAGATGCATGTACTTGAACTGAACTTGTATATATAGCTGCAGCATTGTCACTTGAATTGTTCTTCACATCTTCAATTGATGAAACAAAATTTTGTGTGAAGTCAATTTCAGAGATAACACCATCAAAATCAACCGAATTTTTTCTCCTATGCCAAAACTGACCTCCTGAAGGTGGTGTTTTCTGCAAACAAATCAAAGTTGTGTATTCTCAATTCAGTGATGGAAACAAAATTGCATAATTTTGCAAACCAAAACAAACAACTTCTGATAGAATATATAGATCATTTTCAATAAAAAATTCTCGATTACAAACATTTTAGTGCTTCACAGACGAGCTTACCTTTATCAGAAAAAACGACAATGGTCCATATATAGTCCATCCATGACTTACATTAAACTTTTTGCTTATTCTTGGCATATAAATGAGGTATTCGTTGTAATGACCCAGCTCAAGTGTTAATTGAATGACATAGTTATTTCTTTAAAAGTGATTAACCAAAGTTGAAGATCATAAATGTAGTGGATGTTACCTTGTTAAGTATTAGATACAAGACTAACTAATTATGAGGTCTTACATTCCACCCACTTTAAGAGAATTTTGACGTTGTAATTCCTTTTTATGGCTCATGATCCTAATTTGTGTCTAGACACAATCCCATCATCCAATATAGTCCCAGTTGGCTCTGATACCATTTAAAATGACCAGGCTCAAGTGCAAATTGATGGGGCTTAGTGTAATAATGTACATTTAAAAATATAATACTAAGTTATGGTGATGAATTATTGAAGGTTGTAATGGTTATCTTAGTGGATGAATTAATATTGGTTGTAACCATATGTGCTAGATCCGTAGAAATTCTAAGAGTTCATGTATGTGTCCTATATTAATTCACTTAAGAACTATTGAGTTAAGTTGGGAAGTTATAAGTTAATTAAGTTAGGTAACTGTATAGGAGAAAATGGATAAGAGGCGGTCTTTTACCTTTATCTTTTTACGAAACATTGGAGGTTAGGGGTGGATCTCTTCCCCTTGGGCACGATCTCTCTCACCCTTCTTGATGAGAAAAGACGTGAATTAATAGGGGCTTAAGTGTAGGCAAGATTAGATTTCAAGCTATACGTAGAAGGTTAGTAATCAACATAGTTTAATCAATCAATCATGTCATCCATATATCATGTGTTGAATCTATGTCTTCTATTTGATTTTTTTGATTGATCTATGTTATTTGATATATTATTCAGTTGAAACTATATATGATCTAATCAATGTTAAGTAATTACTCCTTAGATATATATTAGCAAGTTAAGATGTACCAGTGGCCGGTGCGCAACGATTAAGTGGTGTGATTAACTTTAGCAATATATATAGAAGTAGTTAATCAATCATTGAAAATCTAAACACTTAAATATGTTTTCATATGTGATGATCTTACATGAGTGTGGTTAATACATATATATTATGTCATGTCATTCATGCATATAAAGCACGCTCGTATATTGATACAAGAATATATGATGAATTGCATAGTAGAAGCAAAATAACGTAGTCGAGATCTTGAAGATTCGTCCTATGTATCAGGTTCATTTAGCCGTCATTTGAAGAGTTTTAAGATCCTCAATTTTATGATGTTTTGACGGTTTAAACATATTGAGTTTAGAAACTATTTTAAAAAACTCACCTATCTATGATGTTGCTATATATGATGTAAGTAAAATGAACCAAGACAATTTTTTACTGTTTTTTGTTTTCACATGGGGTTAGACTCATGGCTCTTGAAGCCGAGTCATCCTAAAATAAGAATGACCAAGAATATGGGCGCATACCTTGGGATTTGCGGAGCACACCCCTTAAGCAAGGGCTGCTGTGTGGAGTTGAAAAATGTAAAGTTTTCCACTTGCTACTATCTTGACAACACTAGTGATCACAAGTGGTTTATTTATGGATGAGTTTTGCTCGGCCAAGTGTTCCCATCGAGTCATGTGTTGACTCATATGTTCACCTAATCAAGAAGTTAAGGAACTATATATGAAAGCTACTGTTTTAGTACATAAGTTATGGTTATGTCACACAAGTTTTAATGTTTAAAACAAAGAAGTTGGAATCAGTATTTCTTATTGACGTTTAGTCTTCTTTAAATAAATAGTATTTAGTGACTCGCTGAGCACATGAACTTAATGATTATGGATATATTATGAGATTACGAGGATTCATAATAGATGGTTTGGGTATTATAATAGGATGATCCTTATGTTTATGTTCTACAACTTATATTGATGGTCATTATTAGCTTTTTTTTGTTTAATTATTTAATTAAATTATTTTATTTATGTTTGATTATGCAATATGTATGTGGTAGCGACTTTAATTAATATATTATTAATTATATGAAATTTCAGGTCGTTACACTTAGTCATTTTTAAAAGTTACATAGTCATTTTTACAAAGTGGTTCATCGAAGTTAAAGATTATAAATACATATCCACTAACATACTCAGATCTTACTCGGGTACGTATTGAATGTGAGACTAACTAATTTGGGGATCGTACATTCGCAGCTTAGTACTACCTAATAGATCAAAGTGTGGAAGTACAAGACTTAAACTTATAATTGATGGCAAAACGAGACGATGAAGAAAATTTCCATCTCTAAAACAAACAAAATTCCATCTAGAAATTTTGGAAGTAATAAGCTCAGAATAAGCCCTTATGTCTCTTTACATGTTCAACATTAGACGTGCTATGATAAGTGTGACTAGGGGTGAGCATTCAGTTGATTCAGTCCCAAAATGAATTAATCAAATTTCATTCAGCATCCGGATTCTTGCAACAAAACCTAAACCAAATTACTCTTAAAATTGAACCAAACTGAACTGAAATATTTCAGTTAATTCGGTTTGGTAATTGAATATCCGAATTGCATAACAAGTTATAAAAAACAAATATGTTTAATTATTTAATTAAAATTAAATCATTATTTTAGTGAATATAACCATTAAATAAGTAATTTTAAATGTATATATCATATTAAATACATAAAATTTAATGATACAAATATTATAACTTCATGATAATTAGAATAAAATATAGGTTGTGGAAATATTTTTAGAAAGATCGGTTAGTTCAGTTTATTCGGTTCGATTTGGTTCCAAACTAAAATATCTATATTCATATCGGTTTGTTTATGACCCTACCAAAAATTGAACCGAACTATTCGGGAACTGAACCAAATGGTTGATTCGGATTTGGTTTTTGGTTTTCACCAATTTATGCTCACCCCTAAGTGTGACTTCTGTGATTGAAAGATATTCCTATGTGATACTTATGAAACCAATAATAAGAGATGCAATAATCTATGAAATTACGCCATGAAATTTGAATTTATATATATGAGAACAACAAATGGACAGAGGGATCAACAATGCTAATGTATTCATGCCCAAAAAGTATGACCTACTAGTAAATTATGATGATTTGGGGTGAACAAGGAGAAAGAGAAAAAATGTAGATCAGGGAAAGTTCACGAATCTTACTTCTTCATAAAGGTAAAAGATAATACAGAGGCCAAGGTGAAAGATCAATTTGCACTCACATTAGCATTGCTTTCAGAAGCCCTTGACTTTTCGGACTTCTTCAATCCGATCAATGTTTTAAACCACTTCCCAGAGACGCCCATGTTAAGCTTGCATCAGACTAAAGCATACAACTTCTGCACTTAAACTGTTCACAAATCAGTTCAAAGTTGCAAAATTTTCGAATGGGAGCAGAAACCAATGTTAAATGACAAGACATTGTCAATTGACAAACAAGAAGCAACATAGACATTAATCCTCTAAATAGAATAGATTCTGCTTATTAGATCAGACAGAGAGTTGGCAAGCACAAACAAGCTAATGAATACAATCGGCGGTCAAAAGACAGAATTAATGTGGAGGAACTACCTAAGGTCCTAAAACATAACAAGGCACCTAACCAGCTGCCGGCATTTATGCGATGTGACGCACAATTGGAGGAGGTTAACAGAGATCGAATACGTTTGACCTCTCAACCAATCAAAACAACACCAACCAAAGAACTCAACTTTATCTCCACATAGATAGATTGAATTAATTCCACCAACTCAATTAAGATAGCTAGCATTCCAACCAAATTAGAGCAAACCCACACCACAATACAGATCAAACAATCAACAATCAAAGCAATCAAATACAACACAAGCTTAACAGCTATACCCCAATCGAACAATAATCGGATCAACCGAGCACTAAGCTTTCCGACTCAAATCATGCTACAACACAATCAAATTCGACCCAACGAGCTCGCCCAGAAAAAAAAATTGCCCGTACCGATAAGGGGTTGACGTTGGAAAGAAGGAAATCAATGGAAGGGCGAGCGAGAATTTGGATCATGGAGGAAGAGATGGTTGCTTCGCTGCATTGACTACCATCGCCATTTATCCTCTTGTCTTTGCTCTCGCTTGCTTTGTCTGGTTCGGGGGACGGCAAAGGTGCGACCTTTCTTCACTTCTACCACACTTCCCTTTATAATAAAAGAAAGAGATAGAGGCGAGTTGCAGGTGGTGGCTGCCTTAAAAAACATGATTGAGAGGGGAAAAAAAGTTGATTTGGGTTAGCGAGGGTATTATAATTTAATCGAGTTGAGTCGAATACGATTATAATTTATTTAATATAATTAAAATAAATTAAATTTTATATTTAATTATATTTTTTACAAGGTATTTTAATGTAGTCTGATTAAATTTGTATATAATTTAATTAAATTTAATTGAGCTTTTCGATGACTCTGTTAAATTTAAATACGGTTCTTTTGTTATATGTGTGATATTAATTCAACACATTTACTTACATACTGCATATATTTTATGATAATTTTGTTCAGATTTATCGGATGTTAATGCGTTTTACTTATACAGTTTTGCCGTAGTTAAAAATTTAAAATACATGGCAAAAAAAGATTTTTTTATTATATTTTAATAAAGTTAATTTTTGCTAAAAAAAGAACAAAATGTTTTTGCTTTTGCTTTTAACTCAATTTTAATTATTTCTTAGTACAAATACATTATTGGCTTTAAATATGAGTTTTTAAGGTAGTATATGGAAGGAGTATTCTAACTTTATCCAAAGGTTTTTCCTATGGAAGAAACTTGTCTCATTTAAAAAATAAAGTTTAATACATTTTAAACTTGTAAATGATTTATCTTCTCTTTATTTATCTCAACTTAATATTTAATTATACATGTATTGACAAAGTAATTCTACAATTATATTCTTTACTAGTTTCTAAAAAAATTATATTTTTGTTTGTAAGGTGTAAAATCTTAACTATAAATTTGGGTTTCAACTGAAAATTAATGAAATTAAATCCAAAACCAGTATGAACTTTCAAAATAGATTCTCAAGCCGCTCAAACGCCACTCAAGTAAATAATGTTTGATGTGAGGTAAAGTTTGAGATATTGTGAAAACAAATTAAGCATTAAAAAAATTATATTCAATTTTTCTCGACTCAACAATGATACATGTTACATATTTAAAAAATACATATATAACTCAATTAAAAGTGTTAAATAAATGATTATATTAAATTATATATAGTTCGCTTAAATACAATTTATTACATACTTAAATTAAATATCGATCAGAATTTGACCTAACTAGCTTCCTAGATGAGCATCTTAGGCCCGAGTTGATTTTTTATTTTTAAAAATAGTTAAAATTCTAATTACCTTAAATATTATAATTATGCAAAAAAAAACTTAACATCGTAATAAAAAAATGTTCATCAATTAAACATCCGTGGGCCCCACCCCAGAGGAGGGACCCATGTCTCCCTCCCCTTCACAAAATCCGGTTACCTTGATCTCCCCTTTCCCCATTCTTCACTTCCCCCTTCGAAAAAAGAAAAAAAACAAAAAAAAAGATCCATCTTCTGAGTCGCCATCTCTCTTCTTCCTTGATCCCATCCTCCCCCCCAAAAGCACACTCTCTTCTCTTCTCTTCTCTTCTCTTCTCTTCTCTTCTCCTCTCTCCTCTCCTCTCTTCTCCTCTCCTCTCCTCTCGGAAAGACCCAATCTTTCTCGCCTTAGGGCCGCCATTAACTCAGCTGCCGGAGCGGCTGCGCCGGCTATGAAATGAACCTTTCTTCTCATTTTGGGTCGCTCGGCGAGTGAAGGGCTGTGCCTTGCGAAAGATACCATTTTTATAGGAGGGGAAGCTTTTCCTTCGGTGGTGGTCATGTTCTCCACCAAGTTCGTCCTCACCTTCGCCCTGCTCCTATCGATGCCGCTCTTGTCTCTGCTGGCCCCCCGCATTCTACCCCCGCGCAACCTCCCCCGCATTGTCTCCATCCCCGACGAGCTCGACGACCTCGCCCTCTTCCGCCGGGCCTCCCTCTCCGCCTCCAACGTCATCATCCACACTGCCTCCGCCTCGGCCGCAAAGCCCCCGCCCTCCGACCCCAAGATCGCCTTCCTCTTCCTCACCAACTCCGGCCTCCCCTTCGCCCCCCTCTGGGCCCGCTTCCTCCGCGGCCACGACGCCCTCTTCAACGCCTACATCCACGCCGACCCGGCCGCCCCGCTGCTCGCCTCCCCGCCGCCCTTCCGCCACCTCCTCATCGCCTCCAAGCCCACCCGACGCGCCTCCCCGACCCTCATCTCCGCCGTCCGCCGCCTCCTCGCCGCCGCCCTCCTCGACGACCCCCGCAACGCCTTCTTCGCCCTCCTCTCCCAGTCCTGCGTCCCCCTCCACTCCTTCCCCTTCCTACGCCGCACCCTCCTCAACCCACCGGCTCTGGCGCCGGCCCGGTCCGTGAGCTACATTGAAATCCTCTCGGACCAACCCGGGCTATGGGACCGGTACACGGCCCGTGGCGACCCGGACTCCACCATGTTGCCCGAAATACCCTTCGACCAGTTCCGGGTCGGCTCGCAGTTTTTTATCCTGACCCGAGCCCACGCATTGGCCGTGGTCAGGGACCGTCGGCTCTGGCACCGGTTCAGACTGCCTTGCAAGAAGACGGAGTCGTGCTACCCAGAGGAGCACTACTTTCCGACGCTGCTCAACATGAAGGACCCGGCCGGGTGCGCCGGATACACCCTGACTTGGGTTAACTGGACCGGCAGCACCGGCGGCCACCCGTACACGTATGGCCCGACCGACGTGTCGGCTGCTCTGGTTCGCCTGCTCAGGAAGTCGAACCACTCGGTTCCATATATTTTTGCCAGAAAATTTGCCCCGGCCAGCCTGGAGCCCCTCCTTGCCCTCGCTGACTCCGTCATCTTACGCGACTGACGGGGAGGTAACGCCGCTACCTGTTGGGTCAGTTTTCTCCTTCAAAGGCCTCTTTCCGTTACAGGTTCGGTTCTTCCTATTCATCACCATTTTCTCTCGCTTTAAACGGCCGTTTGGGCCGGTCTGTGGCCGTTTTGTTGTATGACGGGCACGCGTGTAATGATGTGATTGGTGATTTCTTAGAAACGTTGTGGGTCCTACATGCACGGTCAAATGGGAATCATCCCAAGTTATTTTATCTAGTGTGATAATTATTGGTTGGCAATGAGAGTATTGTCTTATTATATATATATAGAAAACCCGGTTTAAACGTGAATCTCAATTTTTGTATGATGGCAATAAAATATATGGCTGTTTAAATGATTCGATAATTCTGGATTTTTTTCTGTTGTGAAAAGTTTGTTGGGCATGGTGGGCGGTTTGGAAATGTAACAATTTCAACGCTCCAAAAGCTAAAAAAGAAGCCTAACTTACTTGATGGCAACAGTTGGTTGGTATAGATACAAGCAATGGGTTATTGGTGTTGACTATAAGAAGTTGTTTTTAAGACTTTTGATGGTGCATTTGGCTTGTTTTAGGACGTGAGGGTGTGCTGGTTTAGTTGTTAAGTTGTTCAAGGTTGGACTTTGATCTATCATGTTAGTGAGTTGTTGAAGAATGGTTGAAATAGAAAAAACATTAGTTTCTCTCGACTCACCTAGCAACTGTCTAATAATAACTAAGTGGTTGTTCGGTTTGGACATATATCTGTATCTATTGAGGACTGACTAATGGCATCTAATCACATCTTGATGCCGTGTGCAAGCTAGACTTTTTGTAACTTTTTTGGGTGAGTTTACAAGAAAAGATGGTCAGAGTTAGGTTGGTTAGCTATATAACACAATATTGTTTCTGTTATTCATCTTTGTTTCAATATCTTCATTTTTTATCTCTTTAGCATTTTTTTTATGGATTGTTTCAGGAAGGACTCTGGATTTTGAGGTTTTAAGGATGTGGATCATTGGGCCAAACATTATGAGTTCAAGTCAAATGCTAAGAATGACAAAAGTCATTGTGCTTGTTAAACTAAGCTGTGAATGTGAGTGCAAGGAGAAATGAAAAGCTGGCCAGCACTCGAAGCCGTTTACTGGGTTGCTCCATATTTCTGTTTTCTTCAATTTCTTTCTGCTTGTATAGATGTTATATATGTAAGTTATATGTATCATTAATGATGAGAATGCTCAAGCAGTGTACCATTTTGCACTCTTTGCTCCCCATTCTGTTTTTCTTGTGCCATTGATTAATATCTTTTCATCTTCTGAGATCAGGGCATAAATCGTATTGGGATCCATGCAAGCTCACAATTGACAATGTTTTACTAACAAGTACCTTGCTTGACTCGAGCCGAGTCATCTCATGGTTGACTCGGGCCAAGTCATGTCATGGATTAGTATGTGTCACAAATATGCTACTTGCATTCTCTACCGTCTCAGATGCTTGGTTTCTGATCGTCCATTTTACAGGGCAACAAATTTGGACCCTTTGAAAGGTCATTCGTAATGTGATTTTTTTCAAGAATCAAATTGAGGATAATTAATTGGTGCAAGAAATTGGTGGTTAATTAAAACAAATTATGCGCCTCCGACTTTAATTTCCTAGAAAATGATGTCTTATTATGTGAATGACTGGTGTGGTATGATTCACCAATAAAAGGATACCAGTATGAATGTTCAATTTATGTGTTACAGGTTCTAAAATGAAATTGTTTTCTTCAACCTTGCAAATCGACTTACAAAACTGAGAACACCGGTTTCATTTGAATATGCAAAAAAGAGAAGGGCAGGACAACAATAACAATTTTTCCATCAGTTGCCAACAATTAATACAACGTCTAAACAGGCACAGATGACAGCATTTGATCCTTCAACTGTAACATGGATCTTGATGCAAATCAATGAAAGCCTCAATTCAGCTTCTTCATTGAGCAAAAATAATGTTTGCTTTACATTCAAGTTAAAGAATGAGATAGCTTATGCATTTATGGTCGACGAATTCCTCTGCAGTTGTTGTAAATGATTCCTTATGAAGCAATGTTGCCAATGCCAATGTAAACAGTCTTCTGTTGGAAGGCATTCATGGCATAATCAATCTTTAAGTTACCAGCAGGAGAATTTAATCTAATACCAAAGCCGAGCCCAAATCCAGATCCAGGTTTTCCTTGCCGAAGAGCGGGGTTGCCTGCACAAATATTTGTCATTTAGTCTAAACGTTCACAATGATATTTTTCAGGCAGATGATTTGTATATTTCCGACTGTGGAAGAACATAAATCATGTCATAGATGAGCACCCTTGAAAGGATTAGATATCCATAGCTGATCAAGATGATAGCAATTGAAGAAAAGCAGCAGGCATAGGACAATTACCCGGAACAAGATGGCTAGAACCTAGATCAGATCCGCAGTCCATAAAGAAAGCACCATCCAAACCCTTAGCCTTAGACAAGAGCAGGCAAGCAAACACCAAAAACAGTGTATGTTTAGGAAATTAATCACTAGAAAAATGATTAAGCCAAGGTAGCATTTGAGAAGTCAACAAATTGAATAAAATTCTCAGTCTTTGCACAAAACAGTACTGTTGGGTTCAGTTTACTTATTTCTTCTCAAGTTGTATGACAAGACTTAAGGAGTGAAGCAATTAGCAAATAAATGGATAAACAGAATCACTATTATCATGTCCAGCAAAACATATATTGTGAATTACTGAAACTACATTTATCAGCAATATATGAAGCTAAATCAACAATATAATCTCTCTAAAATATGAAATGTGACAGGAATGGTTGCAGCTTAATAAATTGATCTCTGAAATAGCTTGCTCATACAATTAGACAAGAAGAACAAACGAGATTATTGCAAAGAAGGGGACAATAGCAATTATAACCATATTAGTAAAATCAGCATAACATGGAAGGATAATTAGCTACACTCATATAATCAGCACTGCATGAACGATGTATGATTCAGGTATGAATTTTATAACTTTTCTTCACATACCAAAGGGATTGTAACTTCACTGTTCATCACCACACACGATCTCCCTGAACCTACTGCACCTTCCCCATATCCCCTAATACTATCAAATCCCCCAATTGCAAATGCTTGATATGGGGCCATGTCCCCTACAATGGAACCGCCTGTAAAGCTGTTAAATGAGACATAAGTTCTGAAGCTGATAAATGATGGCTAACCCAGAAAAAAAGAAGAAAGGCACAAGTAGTTGTGAAAAAGAAATTACCTCGTCAAGAAAAATGCTGGACCCAGCTTAACACCTTTTGATGCACTAAACTTGAATTTATTGAATATTAGCCATTTTGATAAAAGAGGAAGTCCTTGCTCTATTTGAAAATTTAGCTGAATCATAAAAATATTATCAATGAGAAATACAATCAGTCATTCTTCAGTGTGGAGAAGAAGACACTGAGGTGTTTTCCAATCTTACTTTAGAAAATCTACGGTCATCAGCAATTGCATAATTAGACTCTTGCTTCAAGATGATCATATTATCATGGGGATTGCCACTGCATCCAAATAAAATAGCTCTAATCAGAATTAAATTTTTAATGAGGAGGCCCAATCTTCACAACAGTCATCTTATGCAAAGCTTATAGTCAAGCAAAACCAGAGCTTTCATTAAAGCAAAAATGTATACATAATGATTAATTTAATTTACCAACCTGAAAGTTATTGGAAGCCCATCTGAATCTGTTAGCATTGGACGGCCATCATTGTTTACTGGACGAACATGCTAAGATCAAACACACAAGGGATGAACAGAAGCTTACATTTACTAAATCATCCTGTTAAATGGCAGAAGTTTTATCATCATTGTGGATGTAATAAACACACCTCAAACTTGACGCTCATATTGCTACTCCAGTGGGAACCTCTTGGCTCATTGATATCAACACCAGCTGAGAAGCGACGTAGATTGACACCACTAGCCCCAGAACGGGTGAAATTATCGACCGGAGGCCCATGAACTCTAACCTCGGGTGAATTTGAGTGCTGCATTAGTTGATGCCAAACTGAAGTAATAGACTCCGGATATGAACTTGGAAAATATGGCAATTTATCTTATGCAAGTACTTGGACATTAAGGGAATGAAGACAACAAACAAACAAGGACAGCAATCGCAAACCTGAAAGACGAATGATTGTTGTGAGAGCCACTCATGCCTAGGCTTCCTAAAAGAAATCGAGACATTGGTGTCATACAATCCCTTGTCCCAAGACACATCAAGCTTCTCACTTTTTCCAAAGAGATTTGGGTGCTTGATGCAAAAACTGTAATTTCACAACCAAGCTTTGCTTATCTTCTACTGAATTTCAAAGAAGAATGGCAAATGGTGCAGTAACAAATGGTGGACTACTGAATGAAAATGCTCATACCTTCCAACAACCTCTGAAAGGGGATTACTGGATTCCCTGATTCAAAAGAGAAAGAAGATTAAGTTAGTCCAGCAAATCATCTTTTTTAATAGATGACTCTAAATGCTACAAGGGCAGTTCCAGACTATGCAACATGAATTTCATTTATACACTCGAAGTAACAATACTGACATAATTACCATGTATACAACAAATTAAACAGCAAAACAAGACTTATTTTTTGATAAAGACAAAACATGACTTATTACAAGTATGTTTCGAGCAGGTTTCTAAAGGTCGTTGATCGTTCAATTATATAAACACCAATCAAATCTCTCTTTTTCAACACGTAGACAACACACCAAACACTTAATTCAAAATTTTTTACCACAATCAGACCAAATTCATTAATCCAGCTAGCCAAACCAGAGACAACCTCCAAACGCTATCATCCTAAGAAATAGATGTAACTAATAAAAATCATCATAAAGGACGAGAAAAATACCGAGGAGGAGAGGGCACCAAAAGTGCCCGGCAGAGCTTGTGGGTGAGATCAACATTGACATCTATCTTAGCTACAAACCATGAAAGTAAAAAACAAGACAAGAAATTACCATAATAGGCAAAAAAACAAGAAGAAGACAGGTGACAATCAGAAGAAGGGCTAGAACTTGAGTGCCAAGAACGAACCTTTTCCAGCATGGATGCTCTTCTGGGCACCCATACCATCGCCTCTCTTGCAACAAAACCGATACTTTACCACTTCAGACGAAATGGGTCGATCGAGGAAGAAGGGGAGGAGCGGAGAAATGTGGTGCTTTGCTTGCCGGCGAGGAGTAGCCTGTTTGCTTGCGTTGCTGGTTATGCTCCACGCCACTCATTGGCGGCGACCGTGGCGCCGTCAAGCAACGGACTCTGTCCTCCACCGTGTTCGGTTTTGTTATTCGAGAGTTCTATTAATAATTTTAAATTCTTTATTGTACCGTCCGATCCCACTCGATACACCTTTAAATTTAATAGGGTTAAGGCGTCCGTACTATTTTAATTTGTATCCAAATTTTCAAATTTAAAATTTTTTAAAATTTATGATTTTCTTTCAAATTATAGAATTTTAATTAGTATTTAATTAAAATTTTAAAATTATAATCAAAATAGTACACTAGATGTTAAAATACTAAGGCCAAGTCTTACTACTGCTGACCAAGTCCGGCTAACGTTGGCCAGACCCGGCCATCTCCTGACTAGATTTGATCAGGGATGGATTCATTTAGCCTGCGGTGGCTAGACTAGGTGGCTAAACTGGGTGTTAAATTTGGCCGGCAACAATTAAATTTGATTGCACCACCTATAAGACTGCACAGCCAAATTTTTAACTGTGCCACCAGATCTGACTACGATAGGTCATGACAATTAGGGGAAGAAGAGTTTAGGTTCGTTTTGTAAAAATAATAAATCTGGACCATCTTTGTAATCACACGACCTAAATTATGAAATTTTAATTAGTATTTAATTAAATATTGATGACAAAATATGTATTTTAATATCTGATATAATGTTTTGATTATAATTTTATAATTTCATTGGACCCAGGTAAACTCAATTAGACTAAATATATGTTATGTAAAGGCAGGGAATTTGGTATGGTAACTGGAATAATATTTAAATTTTATTGATTAAAACAAAACATGTCATACATCAATAACGAGAAATTTACAATAAGAAGGTGTTATTATCTGAAATTTATGATCCAGTGGAATTATTATCTATATTTAATATTTGAGGAGAACAAATTCAAAATGATAACTTCACCTTCAAATTTGGGTATGGTTTATAATTTAAAGTGATTTTATACAATTCTGTTTAAAAAGCTAACAAAAAATCCTCTCTGTCAGTTGTATTATTACAAGAATTAACATATACTTATAATTTGTAAATCAATTATTTATACAATAATACTTATCTACCCCATTTTTTTACATTGAAGTGTTAGAAATTGTTTACTCTTATCACTCATTCGCCTTTTTTGCGTCGTTGTTTATTCGTTGTTTATTCTGGTACTAAAATAATTTTGTGGGCTTCTTAATTCTTACTTAATTTAAAATTATAATAATAATTATTTATTATAAAGAAAGCAATGAATTATAATTTCATCTAAATTAAGAATTGAAATGTTAAAATATTTTAATAT
>JAURVB010004900.1:0-42500 GCA_033002965.1 Piper betle
GGGTGTTACAGGTGAAGAATCAGATCGCTGCTTCAGATCGAGCCATCGCTGTTCCAGATCTCCGATCACTGCTCCAGACCGCCGATCGCCACGAGCCCACGTCGATCGCTACTCCAGATCGAGCCATCGCTGCTCCAGACCGCCGATCGCCGAGACGATCGCCACGCCGCTCGCTCTGGATCTGGAAGGGAGATGAAAAGGAAAGGCGAAGAATCGAGTTGGTGAAGAATCGAGTCGGGCCCGAGCTGAGTAAAACTCGTTATTATTTAGCCCGACTCGTTATGCCGTAAACTCGACTCGAACTCGTGAATGCGAATTAACTTTTAATATCGCGAACGAGTCGGTCCCGAGTTTGTCGAAACTCGACTCGGACCGGCCCGTGCCCATCCCTGCATGTAGGACCACGTTAGAACCCAATCGTTCTCATTCATGCATTTCATATTTGCATCTCCATCTTGAGACGCCGAGAGTAGATCCGGGTCGGCTTAACCGGAATCTAGTAGATTAACGAACGGTTCAGTCGCCGGTGACATTTCCGGGTCGGTTCGCGGGTGAACCGAAACGGGGTGTTACAACATGTTTGTCAAAGCATACTCTAGATTTAATGAGTGTTTGTTCCATTTACGAGGGATTATGACAACTCTATCTTTGAGTTCCTCAAACCTAGAAAGGTGTGGAGGTTTACGAGTACTGCAATGCAGTGCATGTCTAAACTTGTTGTAAACGTAACTCGAGTTAGGGTTTTATACTCGTGAACTGATCAGTTCGAGCCAAGTCAGTTTCTGAATACATGTGCTGAGCCGAGGCCGGCTGTGTGTTATGAGCCATGAGGGTCAAGTGTACCCAAGTATATGATGATAACGTCAGTAACACAATAGGAAAATGAGTTATCAGAATATACGATAGTATGCTAGATTTTATTTTATTTTATTTCATGCATTAGACTGTAGAAATTAGAATTAGGCCATTTACCATGTTAGGATGTGTTAGATAGGATTTTTGGGTGGGTTGGTAGGTCTAGAACATGTTATTTTATTTTATTGAGCATATTTTATTTTATAGTATTTTATCATATTTATTATATATATATTTTTAGAATTTATTTATTATTATTGACTCGAGTTGGGAGCGAGTCAAGTTTTATTTACGAAATTGCCTCCGACTTATTTTCTTCACCTCCCCGATCATCTTCTCCAAACACCGCCCGACCCCATTCCTTCCCAGCCCTTGATGGTGACCACCCTCGCCGCCGTCGGACCACCACCACCCCGGCGACCTCCCCTGCTGTTGCTGTCACCTCAGCCACCTCTTTTCCTCCCTTCTCTCCCTCCCCTTTCTCCCCGTTTCCTCTCATGGCCACCCACCGCCGCCGCCTTGCATGTGTCGTCGCCAACCACCAACTCTGGCGACAACCTCCAGCAACCCTCCCTAGCCCTTCATTCTTCCTTCCCAACCCTTCCTCGGCCTGTGCGATGACATGCACGACGACCATGAGTGAGTCGAGGTCGCCGCTTGCATGCACCGTCACCGGCGACTAGCGCCACCGCTGGCCAGTCGCTCACCACCGCTGGCCACTCTGTCTACCCCCTAGCCAACCTCAACCTCCCCTAGCCCTCCTCCCCTCTCCCTAGCCGACACCACCTCTTAGCCGCTCTTACCCTAGCCGGCCACAACCACTATCGCCACCGCTCGGCCAATGGCAACTCCAGCCACCATCGAGCCACTCCCCCTTACCGATTTCACTCGTGGGACAGCAATCACAGCCGCCGTCTTCCTCCTCACAACAACCACTGGCAACCACGGTCTCCGCCGTCGCCGTGCAATCGCCGACTTAGGTATAGGATTTAATTTTATTTCATTTTATATGATTGATCATCATTAGCATGTACATCATTGTGGTTATATTCATAACTTTGATTTGTGTACTGATTTTAGGATCTTGAGATTTATTGCTTGTTATTGTGAATGCTTATGTTGTTGTAATTATGGAAAATATTTGATTAGTTAATTAAAAATACGTGCTTGTCGATATTTGCTGTTAATTAATGTTAAATAATTAGACTCATGAATTATACATCTAGTTCTAATGATTAATTTGTCATAATTGAGTATTAATTTGATTATCAAAATTATGATCTTTATTTAGTTAATGGTCATGTTTAATTGCATATCAATAAATTTGTGACGTTGATGGCATGATCACCTAGGAATGTAGATTCATATTGCTAAGTACTAATTGATGAAATTGTTGTATGATAATAGTTATATTTTATTAGTGATGACATTTGAATTTAGTTGCATTACCATGATATGGAATTAACTACAGGTTTATCACACGTATATGACATGATTAGTAGGGTTACTTTACCTGGTTGAGTGTTGCCCAAAATATTATCATATTATCTTGGTATCATATAGTTGCGCATGATTATATTGTCAACAGGATTAGGGTTTATTTGTATTGATTAGGATAGACACGATTGTCATAGTGTTGTTTGATTTATCCATCTTGTCATTCATGCATCATATGGGTATGTACATGGGCTTTAGAATTTAGTTCTGTTTGTATAGGTTCAGTGTAGAAGCTCACCGCATAGGCGCGATACTCTGATTGGATAGCTTCTAGCAGGTCCGTTTAGGACTCATACTCTTATTTGTAAATATCTTCTATTATTGCTTTAGATTGTATATTGGAAGACATATTAAGTGGTTGATTTATATCACTTAAATACGAGGTCATTTGAACAAACTAGTTTCCGAAATTAATAAACCTCAAGGATGAGATCCCTTGCGCCTGATTTCGAAAACAAGATCCACCGCAAGTTGCCTTCAGGCCTAAAATATTAAATCCCTTCCCAGGCCTAAATATAGTTTTATCAAGTTTTCAGTGAGACGTGAAGTAGTGAAACTGACTCACATATTCCATGAACGAGTGCTAGACCATACCAAACCAACCCCTCACTTCTTAAGACAAAATGATTTATAAGGGTAAATTATGATATTTTTCCTCTCCTTATATTAAACTCGTCTCTCCCACTTGTAAATGATAAATTCACCTCCCTTCTACAAGCAATTGTCTCTTATTTGTTATTGATATACCATTAGAGAAAAAAAAACTTATAGCACAAACCAATTCAATTTTTTTTAAAATGATAAAATATATTTGAATATTAAAAGTAAATAGATAAACTTTTTAAATACTAAATTTTTACTCATACTAAAATCTTTACCTATTAACAACTACTTAATTAAGAACTTTATTTATTTTTCAACATGAAATCAAAATCATGTTTAATATTTTAATATAATCATTGTTTTCCAAAAATGAAAAAATATTGAGAGATGCATCAAACTAGTTAGTTTTGGAATGATATCTAGACTATAGCTCGATGGGGTTCTCAGTAAATACCCTTGTGAGAGTTGTGATGAAGTATATGTATGTTTTCTTTTCATGAGAGTTAGCTCTCATTGAAAATTTGATATTAATTATTTTCTGGACCAGTGACAGCCTTTGCTGACGATATTCTATTATATATGTAGATGAGCATCAGATACAATAGGATATGTCGGACTTGATAAATGAGTAGTGACATCCTTGCACACACACATGCTTGACAATAGGACATTTTATTGTGATGCTGGTGAATGTGTAAAACTTTTTACAAAATATTTTGATGATGCTTAATGCATGGTTAACTTGCTTTGTGAATAAAGTTAGTAAACTTCCGGCCATGTGCATATGAATAGTAGACCCAATCAGGAATTATGACATAGAAATGTTATGATGTTAATAGAATGTAATGTTGTGATATATCTTGTTATTTATCATATATACATATTGTGATATAATGATGCACGGGGTGGTTCCCTTGTCCATATATTTACAAGATTTTTATAATATTAAATCGATTGAAGTGTGATTTTTCGTTATCATATCATCCATGTAGCATCCTGTTAGGTTGTGCATTTCATACATTTATTGTAGAATTTTTTTATCTTATGATGCTTAAAGTAGATCCATTCCGCTTAAGTTTGGGTCGTCCAAATTAATCGAATTTGAGAATCAGTTTCATTTCCCGTCATTTCCAGTTCAATTTAATAGCAGACCGGATTTGGGGTGTTACACGTGTGGTTTCAAAGGGTATTAATGGCACATGCCTGAGAGTACTTGATCTTTATATACAGGATCAGGAGTGATACGAAAGATGTACAGGGTCAAAAGAAAAAAATTGATGTTCTCACGCAAGGGATAGTTTTTAAAGTCAATGAAGTATGAGATGAATAAGAAAAAGAGACACTGTCGCACGAGGTCGATAGCTCTTAATTAATGCCCTTATGATAAAATCTGCGAAGGAGTATATAAATGTTTTCATTTAATAGGAGGGTCAGTTTTCTAATGCCAGTTTGACTATTAGTAATTTCTATACCAGTAACACTCGTTACTGACGTTTTTCCTATTTCACATAAACACTACACATACTTAAGCTCAACGCAGCTACTTTCTTTTGTACTTTTATTTATATTTGATATATTTTTTACATGTATTACTAATGTCTTCCATTCTCTTGACACCAAGTGGGTTACTTCGATCTATATTATTAATCGAGTTTAATAGACTAGCTGTTTTAGACATGACTCGACTCGATCACGATATTTTCGATTCAATTCTTATGTGAACCAAAATCAGGATGTCACTGGTTGAGTCCATTATTACTCCAAAAATAATTTAAAGGCTTTCTAGACTTAAGATTGAGATGAATGCTTACTACCTTACCATTTTTGGACACTCCAAGCACAGTAGATGGGGTTATTTTGAAGATTTGAAGAGAAGAAAGGGACTAAATATGACATTGGAGTCAAAAATCTCAAAGGCAAATCAACTTAAATGTAGCAAAATTCATTATTTTATATAAAATGTAAAATCAAAGAAGTGAATTTGTGGTTATTAAGCTAGTGTGGGCTGACTTAGGGGTTCAAGTTGAAGTTTAAGGAACCACGTAAAAATCTCGTGTGTGATTCCTCGTTCGTGACTTTTTATTTTTATCGCATGATTTATTTACGTGACAAGGATGCTTTTAATTCGACTGAACTCATTCTTCTAACCCGACTCGATTTGACATAAAGCAAAGTTTGATTTGCGGGAGCACAAAAGCATGCCAAGCATTATGCTAATAGCAAATCAAGGAAATTGCATATACAATTAGAGGATGATTGTTTGTAAAAGGTTTAAAATGGCAAAATAAACATTCACATTTTTTTTATACTTAACTCATGAGTGAGTTCCGACAAAATCGAATTTGTTGATTCAAAATCAAAGAATCGGTAGATGTCACATATGATGAATCAATCTTCTTTTTTCTATCCCTATCCTTGTCAACTATATCTTTATTAAACTTTATTAGTGAAAGCTCAATCCAAAAATACTTAGGAAACGGGACTCAACTCTTTTTTGAAAAAATATTTGCTTTTTCTGTTAAGATGGGTTATTCCTTACCTTGTGATTATATTGGTTATTGGGCAGTCAAAATTGTGACCAATATTACAATTCATAGCTAGACCATACCAAACCAACCCCTCACTTCTTAAGACAAAATGATTTATAAGGGTAAATTATGATATTTTTTCCTCTCCTTATATTAAATTCGTCTCTCCCACTTGTAAATGATAAATTCACCTCCCTTCTACAAACAATTGTCTCTTATTTGTTATTGATATATCATTAGAGAAAAAAAACTTATAGCACAAACCAATTAATTTTTTTTCAAATGATTAAATATATTTGAATATTAAAAGTAAATAGATAAAATATATTTTAATATAATCATTGTTTTCCAAAAATATATAATTTTTATTGAGGTTAAATAGATATTCATAATTTTTATTTCAAAAATTAATTATTCATATTTTCAAATTTTAATTTTTTATGTTATTATCTATTTTTTATAAGAGTTTTTACGAAAAGAAAGAAAGAATATTTTTATTTTATATTATTAGTTAGGTGGTAGGAAAATAAAGTCCGGGGTAAATAAATAAATAAATTGTCTAAAATATCTGCCTAAGTAAAATATAAATGTAATAATTATTTTGATGGTCAACCAGCCGAAATAAGAGAGGAGAGGCCCGTCGGGTCAAAGGATGGTTAATGGTTTTAAATACGGACCGGACTTTCTTCTAATCCAGCCATGTCCGGTCCGAGTTCAAAACAGTCCGCACACTCGACCACCGGTCGCACAACTCGCATCCCCAACTCGCCGGAAAATGTGGCGGCTCCGCCGGCGGCACCTCCTCCGATCATGGCCTCTACCTTCTCCACCGACCCCTAACCCCGCCCCTCCGCCGCCGCCGAACGGGTCTTTCCGCGGCCTGCCGCCTCGGCTCCATTTCCTCGCCGGCGAGCCGTTTGGCCGGAGCTTCCCGATGACTCCCGGCCTCCGTGTTCGTGCCTGCGGGAGCAGGGGTTCTCCACATCGCCGCCCGGAGGTGCGGTTCGGTGTTGGAATTGCGGGGCCGGCGCCGGCGAGGGGCCTTTCCTCGCGTGCGGTTCGTGCCGGAGTGTTCAACCGGTGGATCCGTCGATCGACTACTTTCAGATCTTCGGATTGTAAGATTGGTTTTCCCCCTGTTTTGGTTGTTCTTAGTTCATACGTCAATGGTGTTCGTTCGTTTCATGTTTGAATGTGTTGCTCCCCTCCATGGATGGGACTATGTTGTTGCTCTCATTGTATAATATTTATATTTGACAGAAACATCCAAAATTATGCAAAATTGAAGCATTCAGTTCTGAATTGTTCTTAAATACATGTCGAATTATTGTTATATAGGGAAATCAGGAGCAATTGAACTGATACAGTGGCTTTAATATAATACAACTTCTTTGAGAAGAGACAATAGAGGAATTCAATATCTAGAGAGCCCCTTGTAAGGTTATTCGAAGTCAATTGCAGACAATATTGTCAACTATAGAAGGTCATGGAGTGATTGTCGTAATATAGGGAAATGAAGAGCAATCATACTTGTAAAGTGGCTTTAATATGACTTCTATGTGAAAAGACAGCAGCGCAATTCAATAGGGATATGACCTTCGAAAATTGTTTCCACAGTTCGGTATTGCCTACCTCTTGTAAATGAGTGGGTTATTGAAGCCAATGTCAGACATTTTGTATTTTGGAATGAGTGGAAATTGTTGGTCATTTATACAGGTAACAGGCTCGTAATGAAGGCCAATGCCTTATAGTTTTTTAGGGAGATCATGGATTTAATCAAGCAAATTTTCTGGCTTCATATTGTATGTTTGTGAATATGCGAGAGTGACTGAAGTCACTGACTTTTGTTTTAAATTTTTGCCAGGGAGAAAAATTATGAACTGGAGGATGAAAATCTACAGGGAAAGTATAAGGATTGGCAGAAGAAGCTCCACCCTGACTTATTTCATTCGAAATCAGAGGTTTGGTGATGAGGTATTGGCGGCATTTTGATCAAAGTGTAATGAATCCTCATTCCTCTGTGTTTTTTTTGGGTTGTAGAAAGAGAAGAATTATGCTGCTGAGCAATCTGGTCGGGTTACCAATGCCTATCGTACACTCACTAGGTCATTATCACGGGCAATGTATTTGGTGAGGCAGTTTTAGTAGCTCATGTTTCCTCTTTTGCTGTATTTTCTCACTTGTTGCCAATATATCGGCTACATTTAAATAACTAAAGCTGCTACAAGTTCAGTTTAATACCTTTATTGTGTCATTCTTCGTTTCATCTGTTCCAATAAAGTAAATCGTATCACACTTCTATCAGTGAAGTCTTTTATCAAAAATTTCTGATATGTTTTCTTTTGTTTATGTCAGCTGCAAAATGAAGGCGTGCATGTGGATGAAGAAAAAACAATATCAGATCCAGAATTGCTTGCCGAGGTTATCATTAAATTTCTGTGTTCATAAGACTATTAACATTTCTCTTCAATTTGCCTTGAAAAAATAAACATTTCTCTTCAACTTTCGTTGTTAGCAATCTCTTGTATATTTTTATCTTCAACTTTCATCTTGTCATAGTGAGCATGGATCGAAGAATGGACATTAAACTAAATACTTAATTACTTTTTATGACAAATTAATTAAAGTAAATTGCACAATTGTAATTTCAGGAATACTATTTATTGCAAATATATGCACTGAAAATGGAATGAAATCCTTTCAATAATCGTAACTTCTGGACTACATTTTGACAAACTGAAAACTAGTTTGTAATTGTCTGCTTTTCTACCTATGGTACCCAGGAACGTCCTATGGTTTAAAAGAGTACCATGCATTGTTAACATATAAAGACTGTCAATATCTGTTTATTACCTGTTTGTTTCATTCTGTACATGAATTGTGTGAAGTGTTTATGTAGATCATGGAGATCAGAGAATCGGTAGATGAGGCTAGTGACTCGGATTCACTTAAGAAAATTCAAGCTGGGGTATAAACACACTACAATGATGATTTTATTTAACACCTTGCACATACGGTTAAATGCTTACTCTGTGATTCTATTTTTTATGTGATCTAGCTACATAGAAAATTTGATGAATGGTCTGGTTTCTTCGGAGACGCTTTCAAAAAGCAAAATTTTGAGGAGGCAAAAATGGCTATCTTGAGAATGACTTACTATGAACGTGCTATAGAAGAAATTGTAAAGAAGTTATGACAGGTATGTTTATTTTGATTGAAATGGAAAATTGAAAAATATTGACAAAATTATAGATCATCATTATACACATTTATCAGCTGAAACAATTAGTGTTTCTCATTTTTCATATAAATTCATTTGCCTGCTAAAGTGCTGATAAATGACTATTTTTTCCCCTTTAGATGTATTCTCGTTGTAATGCGGCTGGTTCTCTGGTCGTCTTGTGGTGGCTGAATGACATAATTCAGTGCTATTTTTCTACTCGTCCAGCATCTGGTGCCAAATTTAACATCCACTGTTTCTATTATTCAAAATTTTGAAAACAAAATAGGAAAGGGGTTTTTTCACGGATGCAAGAGTTATAGGGACCTGAAAACAATTTTGTTCGTTTGTTACATATGCACAAAAGATGATGTTTTGTCTAGGTTTTTTTGTTTTAGCAGAGAGCTGCAGCAGAAAGCGAGGGATAATGTTTATTCTTTTAGCAGAATGGGGATGTTACTTTCTGTCAATAAACTAGTCAGACTCAACGAGGCAGTACTTCAAAGATAAAAATAAACTTAGAACAAAGTATCACATATTGTTTGCTGTCAATAATTTGTTCTCTTTTGGTGTTCTCATGCATGTTTCCTTTCCATTTTTCTTGTCCTGATTTTTGTATTGTAATAACAAAAGTCAAGCTTCTTTAATTTGAGGTATGATAACCTGTTCTTAGGTTTTGTATCGATTAAAGGGAAAACACTCCATTTTGCTCATAAGGCGATGTTGATGTTTGTGATAAAGCACGAGTTGCTAGCAGTCTAAGAGTTGGTGTATAATATCCATACATCTTCCACCAATAGCCGAAGGACGACTTTTAAAAGTAATCCATGTTCAACATATACTATTACATTACAAGAATATAATTGATATTTCACATACACTATAAAACATATATTGTTTAGCTTTTATGGTGTTTGATTATCCAAATGTTGAAGCAACTCTTAAAAATTTCAAAATCTTCTTGAAGAAATATTTTTCGCTTTAAGCAAGTTGAATATAAAAAGTATTTAGATTAGGAGTTAATTTTTATAATGCAATACCCCGTTTCCAAATTTTGACTCTTCTTTTGATTTTGGAAATAGCTTGTGAAAAACATCATACACTGATGTAATCAAGTTGTAATCATCTCTAAAATTATGCTTATAGTGGTACTTAGGATTAGAGAAGAAAATTACAATGACATAATTTTGCAAACCATAAAGTCAAACACCTTATTAAATTTATTTTATGTATTTGATGAATACATACCTGCTTCATAAAGAAGTGTATACATAGACCACACCCATCTGTGTCTATCACCTTGTGCACCAAACCATAAGATTTTGGCCATATTTTTTAAATAATTTTTTACATCTCAATAATAGACCAATAAACTGAACCAAAGCTTAGATAACTTTCATTATTCATTGCCCACGATATGTGCTGCATCCATGGTATTTAAAGATTAATGGGTTGTTCCCAAATTTGGTATCAAAGATAGTTTGTTCAACATGTCTCCCTATATTAGTATTTTTGTGGCTAGAAGTGAACCACCAATTATATATCGATAATTGTTTTCTTTTTGAGAGGCATCTACCAAATCGAGAAATACAACCTCCCTCTACTATATACTATAAAATTGATGATGAATATTTTTTGGGTCTTGTCTATCATTATATAATAAAGAGCATCCATAATCTTCCCATATTAGTTCTAATTTGTTAATTTCTTCTTTTGTCTCAACAACAAACATATTCAAATATCTCTCCATCTCCCTCGGAGTAGGTGGGGGGGCCAACATGTTGTGGAGCATCTAACGTATTGAAGACGATCGATAGCAACATTAGGCGGATTATTATTTTGTATTAAAAATTTTGAAATAAATATTAAAAATGTCTCTCTTAAAGTTGGATCGGTAATGAGGGGATGTCAAGTAATGTGCAATGGTGGTAGGGGTGTAAACAAGCCAAACGTGTTCGAAAGTATTTCATATTTGGCTCGATTCGACTTGAACTTGTGTTCGTTAATTTTATATTTGAAAAAATATTCGGCTCGTTGAATAACGGGCTCAAAATAGATAGCCAAACCTGATTAGGTAGGCAGGCTTGTAGTGGGCCGACTAGGCCCAAATAAAATGTAGGCCGCACTGGCCAGCCGGGGCAACATGACACCCCTAGTGAGACTATAATGCCTCACCTCATAGTTTGTTGCCCTTCGAAGTGCTATGGCTTCGACTAAAAATATTTGGGATATCTCGAATATACCGAATTAAATGACGTAAATATTAAAAATAAATTATTTATTGTTTTATTAAACGGTGAAAAACTCCGTTGATTTGACCAAGTCAATTTGAAATATAAATGGTTATGACACATGGTTTAACCATAATCATTTAACCAATTTCACCAAATATAATTATGTCATCTTATATGTTTTATGAATAAACTCTAATTTTATTTTTTAACTTAGTCACAACCTATAAATATAAATATCGAATTATTTTTTGTTTGACACATGTTTTACATGATATTGTTGTAATGATTGGAGCTCAATATGTTAAAGTATCTTTTTATTATAATTTTAAGATTACTTTACTTTATATTATTTATCAAAATATTATGTACTTTGCGTGAGAGGTTATCTTTTATTGTTATAGTTTTTTCGTTTAATACTCTATATATTTTTCTATTGACTGATATATTAAGTGAAATGGTGAAAATTAACCAAAATTTTGACCGTTAACCGACAACAAAACGGTTAAAACTCGGTTACGTTAAAACCTCATGAATTTGGTTAACAGTTCGGTTATAATTATAGAAAACAATAGTTATAGTATTGACCGAATTGTAACCAAACCGTTTACAACCCTAATTAAAATCAATTTCTTCGTCACTATAGCCCTTGTTGCTGTCTTTTAATTACTTATTTGACATTTGCTTTTCAAAAGTGCTTTTGACTTCTTTTTTTATCTCACGTGGGCATTTTGGACATTTCATAACATCCTTGATAATTAACCAATTACATAGTACCATTTCAAACGGGTAGCTCCTCCTTGTATCTTATTTCTTTGTCACAACAATAATCATATATAATTTTCTTAGTGGTCATTTGTCTTTCCACACGCCCCATCTCTTCACATGTTTTACTAATTAAAACCTACACATACTAAAATATCATTAGATTATTAAACATTTCGTACTACTATCCATTAATAAATGATAATAATTCAAGAGGAATTTACTATTTAACAATAAGAATAAACATCATTCATTATTCAACGGTACTCTTTAACAATTTTACGATTTAATAGTATTTTTAAATTTAAAGTAAATAATGCTCTTGAAAATAAAATTTTGGTTGAGATTTTGATTGGTTTAGATAGAGGGGTAAGTTAAATTATGAATTAGTTTAAAAAATTAGGGGAGTTTGGGTAGGTTGTAATAGTTTTATTTATTTATTTTAAAGAAAAAATATTTTAAATTCCTCAAATACTATTTTTAAATAACATAAGAAATTAATTCTAGAACGTATAATAAACAATATTTTTCCATAAAAATAATGAATATTTATCCCTTTAACTTTAACAAAAATATATACTTTTAGAATATAATAGTTATATATAAATATTAAAATTAATTATATAAAAAAATAATAACCTCAATAAGTGTGCATCAATAGGTAAAATTTTTAATTGAAACAAAATTTCCATGTTTTAATAAAATTTATCAATTTTTTTAAATGGTTAAAGTGTTAACATTGTACGTTTAATTACCTCCAATAAATAATAATTAGTAACTGTTTGCACAAGATTTGTATATATCAAGTTGTGGATGATTTTTACGCCTCTAAAAAAGTCATAGTGGTTGAAGATAAAAAAGAGAAGATAAGAATGGTTAGTGAAGATTTTAAGGACTTGAAGTGAAGAACCAAAAATAATTTGACGGGTGAAAATTCAATGGCCGTAATCAGGACCGTACAAAGGAGAGTTCTATAAAAAAAATGCATTAATGTGAAGAAAAAGGGGGCCAAGGGAATTGAAGAAAAAAATGGAAGAGAGAAGAGAAGAAATAGAAAGGAAAGAGTCATTTACCGGAAATCCATCTCCGGTGACCCTGGCTGAAGTCCGCCACACCAGACACAAGTTTTATTGTTATTTTTGCAGGTCTATTAAGGGAAGGAGCCCTACTGAATCGGACCCGTAGGACCACTTTTGCTACCCGTCTCCGAATCAGTCGAGATTTAGCCACCGAAGGGCCATCGTCGTCGTTAAAGAGGAAGTACAGAAGCAAACCAAGGACAAAGGTTGCCTTCCAATTGCTGCCTTGTTGCTGCTGTGGACGTGAAGAACTTTGCCGATAGATTGCCGCCTCACAGCCCTGCTTTATTGTCACGAGTGAGCCATCACCGGAGCCACGCCGCTGCTGTGGTCACCGCCACACATCCAACATCCGTGAAGCCTTGCCGGAACTTGTCACTGTTGAAGTCCTGCTGCCATCCTCGTCGTGAAGTCCCGCTTGATTCTATTGTCATCCCCGGCCGCTCCAAGTTGCCGCCTTTGACAAGCCTCGCCGGAGCATAGCCGTGGAAGGTTCCCCCAGAGGTTTGGAGTTTTCCCCTATTGCCGCTTCACCGATCACTGCACACCATTGTGGAGCCTTACCTCGCTGAGAAGGAGGTCTACTATTATCCACCAAGGAAAGGCGTTGCTGCCACATCCTACTATTGCCAAAGTCGTCGCCGACGCCTGAAGGTCACAGCCTTGCTGCATCGGATCTACCCAAAAGGGAAGTTTTCTCTTTTGCAGGTAAAAACAGAGGAAAAGAAGTACCATTACCGAAGTACTTCCACGGATCCCATCAAGTTGCTACTCTGCCGAGATGCTGCCAGAGACGAACCGTAGAGCCTTGTCCAGCCATAGGGGGAGCCCGCCGTCTTCCTGCCCGTTGCTGCTCTACTATCTTGCTAAGAAGTGTTGCTGTTGGTGAAGTCGGGAGAGGCAGATTTTGTGGCTGTTTTCCGACTAAAGCCGGTTGTTCCCGGCCCCACCGTGGTGTCTAATGTGAAACCGGTGACTTGATCCCAGAGCTACCGTCGCCGAAAAAATTTGGAAAGTGACCCATCGAACAAGGGAGGAGTTTGTGGTGATTTTCCAACCAAAGCCAGTTGTTCCTGGCTTAGTTTGGCGAAGTGATCTACAAACCCAGGTTGACTCCCATCGGATTAAGTTTCCGTTGTAGTAGGAAAAAGTCAAGAAGTGGTTAATTGGATGAGGTGAAAACAGAGGCTGCAGAGAGCTGATTTCATGACAGTTTTCCGACCAACACCGGTCGTTCCTGGCCCTGAAGTAGTGACCAACATGAAGCTGGCGAAGCTGATCTACAAATCGAGTATTGCCGGAGTTCGTCACCGCTGTCGTCGGAAAAAACTTAGGAAGTTGCTGCCTGGAGCATCTCGCCACAGCTAATATTGTCGTCGTCGTGAAGCAGTCTGGAGATTTGCATTGAGGATCAACATCAAAGGTTTTACCTTTCTTCAGCCTTGTCAAGCCCAGGTGGTTAACAATCCACGCCGAACTAGCTTTGCAGCTGGTTGCCGGAAGGAAAGCCCAACGTCGGTGATGTTGCTGCTAAGAAACAAAGAAGAAGAAGAAACGTCAAGGAGGGTGGGTGAAGTTGGAGTTGTCAGACCCAGTTAAGCTTTGGTCATGCCATATTAAGCACGCCCGCTTTGGCAACTGACCAAGTCCGAGTTTGCGGATCACTATCCCGAAAAATTGATGTTTGCATTGTCCTCTCTAGATCCGTGACCATATCTAGTTAGCCCACGAATTAATTAGACCCATAAATAAACCCTGACCCGCAGCTGCATATGTGACCCATCTACAACCCAAATTTGAATTGGTACACCAAACTAGATAATTACCCATGTACTCTATTGATCTAGTTCAACATTATTTACAACTTTAACTAAACTAACACAGTGTTGAATTCTTTTGGGAGCACTACAAATAAAAGATTTTAAGTGTTTAAGGGATAAATCATGTATGAAGTCGATTAAAGTGGCAAAATTTCACTATGATATATAATTTGTGAAAATTATAAAAATTAATAAATTGTGAGTAACAACAATCTCACGTGGACTACCCAAAGGAACCATGTAAAAATTTCCTCTTTGTCATTTAAGTGTTTGTGGCATTTTTTAGTTCAATTGTACTGTTTCTTTGCATGGTAAGGGCGCACTGGGCGAATAATCCTGCAACCGAACAATACCTAAATAAACACAAAATATTATTGAATATCTCTTTCAAATAACATATCTTTCAAATTATAATTCTTAATTTAGGTATTTAAAAAAATCTTCTAATAAATATTAATATTTTAATATTTAAATTTAATTTAATAGGCCAAAAAATATTATAGAGTCCAATTTTCTTGTTCTTACCCAAAATAAATAAATAAAATTATTACAATCCAACTCAAACTCAATTTTTAAATTAATTCTTAATTTAACCTGACACTCTATTCAAATTATTCTGCTGTCTCATCCCAACCCAAAGGGGCATTATTAATTTTAAATTTAAAAACATTATTAAATCGTAAATAGGTTAAAGAGCTGCTTCCTACCCATTATATGTTAATTTCATCTAATTCAATCAATCACACCAATTTAACCATCCGTTTAAATCACTTAGTTAATTAATTATTTATAAATAACAAAAACATATTTTTAACATTTTATAATATTAAGAAAAAAAATCAAGAATGAAGTCAACCAAACTCAATGTTTTAGTAGTTGAAACCACTTATGGCGACCGCCGATCTCTTCTCTAACCCTACCAACTCAGCCCTTCTCCTTCACCGGACCGCCGCCCACACCAACTCCGCCTTCCCCCACTACGCCGGCACTCCGCCTTCCTTCTTCTCTCCTTCCTGCCCATCGATCCACTCAGAGATTAAGCCCACAAAAATGTTACCTTTCTCACCTTCAATCCTCGGCCGGCGACGATGAAGACCACACCCATACTCAACAATGGTCCGATCTATTTAAAGATGAAAAAGGTAAATTTTCGTGATTGACTGATTGATCTAATGTTCTGTCACCATTGTCTCTCAATGAAGAACAACACGAATTACACGAATCTCTGTCAAGATTCGGGCTTTTATTCATCGCAAAAACGCCGACTTTGAATCAGCTGTTGTTTTTTCTTTATACATCACAAAGACGCCGGTCTGTTATATTCATTGAAAACCTTGAGTGGAGCTTTGAAATATGCTGCTGAACAACATTGTGTTCGTGATATGTAGCTCATTGTGGGTGTTCGTTAATATTTTCTTGCTTGGATTTTTTTCTTTGTATGTATATATGTATTATATTGTTGAGCCGATGAGGAATTGACTAGATCAGATATGCATTCGACAGCTGTAATGTCTAGTTTCGGTTCGGTTGGAATTTGCTTTCATGTTGCTATACTTCTTGGCACAAATTCAAAGCTTTTTAACAGCTCGGCTCCTCTAGAGCTACTTGAGATGCTAGAGGAAAGTCGCGCGAAGATGTTTGATCTTGTTTTGTGTTGCTTTTATGTTCCTCATTTATTTTTCGTAGATCATATGCAGTATTAGCTATTTTATTGCTTTAGTGGGTCCTTTATTTTATTGGTTGACCATCCTTTTTGCTGCCTGTGTATTCAATTGATATATTTTGCAAATTGAAATGTCTATAACTTTCATTTATATCAGGTGGAATGATATTTCAAATTTGGTTTTTCCTGTTGTTTGTAAATAAATTGTTATATATATTGATTGTCATAAATTGTTTACATTACATGTTATCATGAACTCGGCCAGTGTATATAAGTTGTTGGCCCCGAGCTTGGATAAAGGAGGAGAGCCATCTGGCTGTCAATATTTTGTAATGACATGGATCTCCAAATTAAGATCCATGTTCCTTATTCCCGTTCGGAATAAAGTGGGTGAAGAAAAAAATATTACTTGTAATTATTGTCAGCAGAATTTGGAATCTTATGCTTTTATGTTGTTTGAAGTAAATTCTCTATAAAACTTAAGCTAATCCTCAGCGTTTCTGCATGAAATTGGGCATCTTGAGCAATAGTAGTCTATGATTTTATAACTGCTCTTGCTTTTTAATATTTTGCATGTTTTTATCTGCAGGTTGTATTCTTTCTTATGATAGCTTTTTGCCACTTAGACTGACAAGGGTATATCCCCCCAGAAATATTTGTATAAGATTGAAATACTTGTTCATGAATAACGTACAGTGGTCAAGCCTATTTCACTGAATTTTGGATGCGGTGAAATGGGGAATAAGAAGAGGTCAAGATTTCCAAAGCGGTATCTGATTGTTTTTCTTACATTCATATGTACGTGTGTATGCTACATAGAACGTGTGGGATTCTCAATTGCTTACACAGTGGCTGCTGATTCTTTCGGGGTTGATCAGTCAACAAAAGGTCTTATACTGTCGACATTTTATTATGGTTATGCCCTTTCACAAGTTCCCGGCGGTTGGGCTGCTCAATTGATTGGTGGTAGGAGGATTTTACTTCTTTCCTTTGTGCTGTGGTCTCTCACATGTGCTCTGGTCCCATTGGATCCTAATCGTGGCTTGGTATTGGTTATTGCTCGACTACTGGTTGGAGTTGCTCAAGGTTTCATCTTTCCCTCCATTCATACTGTTCTTGCGCAATGGGTTCCAACACATGAACGGTCCCGATCTGTTTCGCTCACGACATCGGGCATGTACCTTGGTGCAGCAGCGGGCATGCTTCTGTTGCCAAGCTTGGTGAAGTATAAGGGACCACACTCAGTGTTCTTGGCTGAAGCTGCCCTTGGCGTAATGTGGTCTGTCTTTTGGTTCAAATATGCAAGCGACCCCCCTCAGGCTTCTGATCATCTGAAGGGAACTAATGCAGCGTTTGGAGAGTCAGTATTGCCCCTCTCCGTTACCAAAGAAAAGGTAAAAGTTGAAAATGGCGGGAGTGCCTCGCGTGGTGCTAAGATTCCTTGGGTGAAGATGGTTATGTCTTTGCCAGTTTGGGCAATTGTAGTCAACAACTTCACTTTTCATTACGCACTATATGTGTTGATGAATTGGCTTCCTACATATTTTGAGCAAGGCCTTCAAGTCAGTTTACAGGAAATGGGTTCGTCAAAGATGATGCCTTATTTGAATATGTTCATTTTTTCTAATATCGGGGGAGTGATGGCAGATTATATGATCACTGGGAGAATTTTATCTGTTACCTGGACACGGAAGTTTTTGAATACTATTGGATTTTTGGTGGCATCTTTTGCTCTGATGGCCCTTCCCCTTTTCAGAACACCATCTGGTGCCATCTTCTGTTCTTCTGTGGCCCTCGGATTCTTGGCCCTGGGAAGAGCTGGATTTGCAGTGAATCATATGGATATTGCTCCAAAATATGCAGGAATTGTTATGGGAGTTTCTAATACTGCAGGCACTTTGGCAGGTATTATTGGGGTTGGGCTTACAGGTCAGATTCTTGAGACTGCCAAAGCCACAAATCTAGCTCTATCAGGTGCAGAAAGCTGGAAACCGGTTTTTTTCGTCCCAAGTTACCTCTGCATTTTTAGTTCAATTATTTTTTTGTTGTTTTCAACCGGAGAAAAGATTTTTGATTGATGAGAATACATGTTTTCTCAAATATGTTTGTTCTTTTGGTGGAAGATATGAACAATGTTCTCATGCTTCATTCATTTATCATGAAATTTTGTTCTTTAGATGTGGGTCTACAGCCTGGAACTAAAACCCTTGTATGAATATTGGTAAATTAAATAAATATAATGTTTGGATCTGGATTATATACAAACTCAACCCCACATGATCTGCTATAAACAAGCTGAGTGGGAGTCTAACACCAGTTTGTTTATTGTCAACTTGTATACAAATTAACTGTAGGTGAAGCTTTGCTTGATGTGACCTGTGAATGAGGTCATATTTTTTGCTAACCAAGCTCCAGTGGCTTTAACACTGATTTGGCCCTTGTATTTCATTTGACCTTTGAGTTAGAGTTTAATTGAGAAAACAGTCCACACTAAAACACCTGTCACCACCACTCCCGCCTCCAAGTCGCTGGAAAATGTGGCAACTCCGCTGGCGGCACCTCCTCCGATCATGGCCGCTCCTTTCTCCTCCGCCCTACGCCTCCGCCCTAGCTCCTCCCCCGCCGTTATACCAGTCTAACCGCGGCCTGCCCCACCCGTGCCATCCCCTCTCGGGTGAACCATTTGGCCGGAGCTTTCCCGGTTCCGTGTTCATGCCTGGGGAGCTGCGGGTTCGCTACTGTGCCGCCCGGAGGCGCCAGCGAGGGGCCTTTCCTCACGTGGGATTTGTGCCGGTGTGTTCAACCGGTGGATCCGTCGATCAACTACTTTCAGATCTTCATATTGTAAGATTGGCTTTCCCCTGTTTGTGGTTGTTTTTGGTTCATACGTTTGAGACATCAATGGTGTTTGTTCGTTTCATGTTTGAACATTGGTGGATCATGCTTTATGATTGTGCTTCATTTTAATGTGTAGCTTCCCTTCCATGGATGGGACTATGCTGCTGCTCTGATTGTATAACATTTGTATTTGATGCAAACACCCAAAATTCTGGAAAATTGAAGCATTATATTCTGAATCATTGTTAAATATATAGCGTATTATTGTTATATAGGGAAGTCAGGAACAATTGGACTGATACAGTGGCTTTAATAGAAAACTTCTTTGAGAGTGTCAGAGTGGAATTCAATGTCAAGGGATATCACTTGCCCTTGTAAGGTTATTGAAGTCAACTGCAGACAATGCTGTCAATGATAGACGGCCATGGAATGAGTTGCTGAAATATTGGGAAATAAGGGGCAATTATAGTTGTAAAGTGGCGTTAATATGACAATAATTGCTTCTACAGATCTGATGCTTACCCCTTTTAAATGAGTGGGTTATTGAAGTCAGCGTCGGGCATTGTTTGTTGGAATGAATGGAAATTGTTGGTCATTTATACGGGTAACAGGTTCTTCGTGTTGAAGGATAATGCCTCATAGTTTTTCAGGGAGGTCTTGGATTTAATTAAGCAAATTTTTTCGCCTTTTATTGCATGTTTGAAAAATGCAAGAGTGACAGAAGTCACTAACTTTGTGCTTAATTTTTGCCGGGGAGAAAAATTATGAACTGGTGGATGAAAATCTACTGGGAAAGTATAGGGATTGGCAGAAGAAGCTCCACCCTGACTTATTTCATTCGAAATCAGAGGTTTGGTGATGAAGTGTTTGAGAATATTTTATTGTGTAACATTTTGATCCAAGTGTAATGAATCCTCATTCCTGTGTTTTTTATGGCTTGTAGAAAGAGAAGAATTATGCTGCTGAGCAATCTGGTCGGGCAATGTATTTGGTGAGGCAGTTTTAGTAGGTCATATTTCCCTTTTTCTGGCTTGTTGAAAGAGAAGAATTATGTTGCTGAGCAATCTGGTCGGGCAATGTATTTGGTGAGGCAGTTTTAGTAGGCCATATTTCCCCTTTTTCTGTGTTTTCTCACACATTGCAAATATATAGGCTACATTTAGATAACTAAAGCTAGTACAAGTTCTGTTTACTATCTTTATGGTGTCACTCTTCGTTTTATCTGTTCCAATATAGTAAATCGTATCACACTAATATCAGTGAAGTATTTTATCAAAAATTTCTGATATATTTTCTTTTATTCATGTCAGCTGCAAATTGAAGGCATGCATGTGGATGAAGAAAAAATTATAACAGATCCAGGATTGCTTGCAGAGAGTGCTCATAAAACTATTAACATTCATCTTCAACTTGCCTAGTAAAAAAAACATTTCTCTTCAACTTTCATTGGAGCACTCTCTTTACTCTTATCTTTGGCTTTCATCTTGTCATAGTGAGCATGGACCGAAGAATGGATGTTAAACTAAAAGTTTTTATGACCGATAAATTGAAGTAAATTGCACTATTGTAATTTCAGGAATGATATTTATTGCAAATTTATGCACTGAAAATGCAATGAAATCCTTGCAGTAATTGTAACTTCTTGAATACATTTTAACAAACTGAAAACAGGTTTGTACTCATCTGCTCTTCTACCTATGGTACCCGGAGCGTCCTATGGGTTAAATGAGTAAGGCGCTTTTAAATCATGCATTGTGAATATAAAAACTGTGTCCATATCTGTTTATTACCTTTTTAAGGCCTGTTTTATTCTGTAAATGATTTGTGTGAAGTATTTATGTACATCACAGAGATCAGAGAATCGGTAGATGAGGCCAGTGACTCGGATTCACTTAAGAAAATTCAAGCTGGGGTATAAGCACACTGCAATGATGATTTTATTTAACACCTTTCACGTATGGCTAAATGCCTTACTCGGTGATTCTCTTTTTTATGTGATCTTACTACATGGAAAGTTTGATAAATGGTCTGGCTTCCTTGGAGAAGCATTCAAAAAGCAAAATTTTGAGGAGGCAAAGTCGGTTGTCTTGAGAATGACTTGGTATGAACGTGCTTTAGAAGAAATTGTAAAGAAGTTATGACAGGTATGTTTATTTTGATTGAAATGGAAAATTGAAAAATATTTACAAAATCATAGATCATTACACACACTTATCAGCTGAAACAATTAATGTTTCTCGTTTTTCATATGAATTCATTTGACTGCTGAAGTGCTGATATATGACTATTTTTTACCCTTCAGATATCTTCCCGTTGTAACGTGGCTGTTTCTCTGGTCGTCTTGTGGTGGCTGAACAACAAAATTTAGTGCTATTTTTCTACTTGTCCAGCATCCGGTGCCAAATTTAACATCCACTGTTTCTATTATTCAAAATTTTGAAAACAAAATAGGGTATGGGCTTCTTACAGACATGGTTGCATTAATGGGAATCGGAATCGGAATCGGTTTTCCAAGGAGTCGGAATCGAAATCGGAATCGGTCTGAATCAGCCAAGAATCGGTTCAGTTGAATCGGTCCAAATTAATTTAATCGGTCATATATAATAATTTGACAATTTATAATATAAATATATTAAAATTAGGTATTGATGTTATTTTGATATTATTCTGTGTATTATAGTTTCTGATATTTTTAAATATTTTTTAAGATTTTTTTAAAATTATTTAGAATTAATTATTATTTTTTACTCGAGTTAGACTCGAGTTAACTTTTAATTACGAGAATGCCACTCTTTACCCGCCGCCGCTGCCGGCCTGGTCGGCGGCGAGTCTCGCGGCGGTGATGTCGAAGGATGTCGGCAGCCCGGTCGGATGAACAGTCGGCGGCGATTCGTGCGTCACTGTTCGATTCGGTCCGGTCACACGTCGGCGGAGACGTTGCGAGGTCGGCGGCGAGGTCGGTAGCCCGGTCGGCGGCGAGCCCGGAGTCGGGGAGCACGGCGGAGGGCGGAAATGGGGCGGCGGCGGCGTGGGGGGAGCGGGTTTGATTTTAGGTTTTTAAAATCTAAATTATCATTTTACCCATGCTTAAATAATTTAATAAAAATTATACCTAGGGTATTTTAATAATTTCATAAAAAATTGATTCCGATTCCAAGTTAAATCAGTCGGAATCGGCTGAACTCGGCCGATTTCAAGGCCGATTTAGGGTTGACCGAATCGGTCCCGAAATCGGATCGGCGCGATACCGATCCGATTTAAATAGGCCGATTCCGCACGGAATCGGCCGATTCGTGCATCATCGCATACAGATATACGAGTGATAGACCTGAAAACAATTTTGTTCGTCTGTTACATATGCACAAAACGTGATTAGTTGTCTAGGTTTGTTGTTTTAGCAGGGAGCTGCAGCAGAAAGCAAGGGATAATAATGTTCATTCTTTGGTGGAAGAAAATGGGAATGTTACTTTCTGTCTGCAAACTAGTCAGTCTCAACAAGTTAGGACTTCAAAGATAAAAATAAACTGAGAACAAAGTATCACTTATAGTTTTTGTCCATGATCATTCTTTGTATCCACATTCTTTAAAACGATGGCACATGTTGGCTTTCTGTATGGTATTTGTTTGCTCTACTAATTTGCTGTATCGTTTGGAAAACTTTACAGAGTCAGTTGATTTCATACATTTGTTTAAATTATTTTGTTTATGATAATTTTGATGTATAAGATGGCAGGAATATGAGATTGAATCCTCTGTTTTTACAAGCTTTTAACAACGTTCTTCATACTGTGCTCTGTTTCTATCACTTGTTTCTTTAGAAGTTCGATTCCTACCTAGCAGATGAAATACAGGGTTATAAAGAATAAGTCATCAAGTATCCCGGAGAAGACTATGAAGCTCACTTCTCTGTTGCCGGGAAAGGCACTTCGGAAAGGCGACGTGGAACCGGAGGCAGAGGTTGCCGCGGGCACCCTTGTCCTTGGCGCTGGGCATGCCCTCTCCAAGCAGCACCCTCTCGTAGCCGGGATGGATGACCTCATTGATCCGTACACCTGCTGTGCCCCCACCCAAAAGTGGGATGGAGAGGTTGCAACCAGTGAGTGCCTTCACCAGTGGTATCTCTATCGCCATCACCAAGTCATCCCCCTCTCTTCTATACAGTTTGTGCCGCGTCTCGGCAACAGAGAAGATGATGTCCGGCGGCAGCATCCCTGGCTGCTCGTCTCCCATCCCTTCAAACGTGATCTTCGTCCCTTGCTTCCACCCCGGCTTCACCTTGATTCTTAGCGTCTCTTGTTTTTGGCTAATTGTACTGTTCATCATCGTCATCAACCACAAATATTTTTGTCATTAATTTACTCAAAACTGTTGACGCAGTTCGGCAAAAATGTAGAGATTTTGAGCTTACCCATCACCAAAAACATTTCTGGTGATCAAAACTTTCTTCACGCACCCAGAGAGCAGCTCCTCTAGTGAGCACTCCAATGGCCTCTCCACCGGCGGTGGCTTTCCCTTTGAGTTGGAGAACATGATGGGAATGCTTGACCTCCGGCTGCCGCCCCCAGGAAGTGGCCCTGACATCGACTCCGACCTCCTCCTTGCCGTGCTCCTACTGCTCGACGAGGAACCTTCTTTGTCGTCCATCTCCGGCCGGCCACTTCTTGATGACCCGCTGCCACCATCACTAGCATACGACCTCCTCGCTGTGGTACTCTTGCTCCTTGACGAACCACTACCTTCCCCGCCTGACTTGCCTCTCGACGACCCGTCGTCCCGGCCGCCGCCGACAAGGCTGCCAAACCAATCATTCTTCCTCGTCGTGCTCTGGCTCCTCCTATGGGACGGCTTCGTCTCGGCATCAGCCTCCCATACATTGCCATTCCCACCCTTGGCCACGCTCTTGCTCCGAGACAGGCTCCGGTCTAGCTTCTTGTTGATGCTCCAGCTCCGGGAGAGGAATCCGGGCGTGTCAAACTCGTTGTTCTGGCGAGGCACCCTCTCTGGCGACGATGCCACCTTCCGGCTAATGCTCAGGGCCAGAAAGTTTGACAAGGGGAAGAAGCTCATGTCCATGCTCTTGTGCTTCATCCTCGCCGGCGTCGACGCCGCCAGCTCCTCCCCATTGCCACTGCTGCTCAACCCTCCTCCCCCGTTATTGCCGCCACCACCGCCGACGGTGGTTGTCGCCACCACCTTCGTCGGCGAATATTTGGAGCTTTTAAACAAGTGCATGTTCGACTAATGAATTCGACCCCGTCACTGTGTCATGGTGTCTATGAACAAGAAGGCACTCCGGGCAATGTTATACGTGCATGGCGGCTGCATGGGAATTGGCTGGATGGGGAAGAAGAGAAGAGGGAGAGAGATGATTTGATCATCAAGAGGCAAGGGATTGGGATGCATTGGTTAGATATCATATTTTTGGCAAACGGGGAAGGAGAGGGGTGGATTGACAGCCAGCCACCGAGGGCGTGTTCGGTATCCCCTTATCCCTCTCTTTGACTCCTTCCAATTCTATATAAAGAAGAAAAGTATACGTATATGTGTATACCACTATAGAAAGAAAGTAGCATATGACATTGATTTTTCCCTTCCCCTTATATATATATATATATATATATATGCTATTATACAAAAATATATATATATATGCATTTTTAATATTTAATAAAATATTTTATTGATAATCCCCCAGGAGACACTCCATCACCCATGCCGGCGACATGAGTGCCGTGGATTCCGGCGGGGTTAGATTGGAGTTTTCCGGCAAGGGAAACTCCCAAGTCCTCAATTGGGTTTTCTGATTAATAATGCTATTGGACTTTAAAAAATTGGGTTTATGATCTTTTTGTAATTTGTACATGCATATATATATATATATATTCCATGAAAGAGCTGATACCTAAATATTGGGAATATTGCCAAATGACATATTTTGTAGAAAAGTGTGATTTTTTTTTCTGTGAAAAAAAAGAAGAAAAAAAAAAAGAAATTTGGTTGAATCAGAAGAGATCTAGCTATTTGCTCACCTTTAAAAATTGGGTTTGTTTGGTCGACATTTCTGTAGATTGCAATTGTTGATTGATACAACTTAGTATAGGTCGTGGTCCTATACTTCTTCTTTTCATATTTATGTCACAGGAGATTAATTTCCTAATTAAATAGCTGTTATTATACATTATTGGATTGATTCCGAGAGGTGAGCCTTTTTTTCTTCTTTGTGATAAATAGATTGAATTGGATGGATTGTTCTCTTCTTTATTGGATTTTGGTATAAGTAGGTGTTGAATCCATGTGGATGGATGTACTGAATGGATCTGGTGCATTATCCTCCTCGTTGCTCTTGGATTTTGGTGGGTAGCTGTTGAATCTGTGAAACTAAGTACATAATTGTTGATGTAGGCATTTGCGTGATGATGTTCAATTTTTTTTTTGAGTAATATATAAACCGTATGTGTACCTTTTTGTTAAAAAGGAACTTCGAAATGTTGGAAGGAAAAAAAAAACAGATTGAGGGGACTCCATGCTTTTTTGGGTTATATTTTGGTGTGCGATGGGGAATTTGAGTGCATTGGTTGGATATCATATTTTTGGCAGATGGGGAAGGAGTGGGGTGGATTTACAGCCACCCAGGGGGTGTTCGGTATCCCCTTATTCCTCTCTTTGACTCCTTCCAAATCTATATAAAGAAGTGTATGTATATGTGTGTGTATATATATGTCTACTTATATTTGCTTACGTAAGCATTTCTCTAGATTATGGTTGATTGATATATAACGTTGTAGATATTGATTGGTAACGTGGTATAGATCGTGTCCCACACAGAATAACCAACACCCTTGTTTCTCCCCCATCCAAGACCATGCACTTACTTCCCCACGTTCATTCACCTCTGGATTTGAAGCAACCCAGGTTCGTGTATTTATATTCATTTTAAAGAGATTGGTTTCCTAATTGAATGATTGTTATATATTACGATGGATTGAATCAAATGGATTGTTCTTTCTGTTATTGGACTTTGGGACATTGGGTAGCTGTTGAATCTTTGTATATTGCTTGAATTGAATGGAATTGGTAGATTAGCCTCCTTGTTTCTCTTGGATTTTTGTGGGTAGCTGTTGAATTTATGGTGCCATGCGTGGTGAACTTTGATTTTGTGGAATCACAACAGTTTTTTTCTGGGAGTATCTCAACCAAATTTGGGAATGTTGGCAGGAAGAGAAGGATTAAGAGGACTCCCTTATTGATTGAGAAAAGCTTTTTTCGATTATATTTTTGGTGTGTGATACGAAATTTGGAATGCATTGGTCAGATATCACATTTTCTGCAAGTGAGGAAGAAGAATGGATTGTTATCACTGTCAGTGGATTTCTGTATTAATGGGTAGCTGTTGAATCTATGCGGATGGATTGAATTGAATGGGTTTGATGGATTATCCTCCTTGTTTCTATTAGATTTTTGTGGATAGATGTAAAATTTGGGGGATTAATTACATAATTATCGATGGATGCAATGTGGGGTGAGGTTCAATTTTGTGGAATCACAAAAGTTTTTTTTTTTGGTGATAATCTCAACCAAGGGTGTAACCTTTTGTTAAAAGGGGGTGGAGATTTCTGAATTTAGATGACAAGAAGAGAAGGTTGAGAGCTAAGACCCCTTGATTGATTGAGGAAGTTTTTCGTGTGATGGGGAATACATGCGTAGGTCCAAACCTCAAGAATGGGTTCCTCCAATCCGTCTCTGCAGTTGTATGGCGGGCCAGAAACCCTGATGAACTCCCCTCCAAAGAGGAGGGGCAAGACAAATCTGTAGGTGGTAATGCTTCTAATCGGCTACAAACACCAAGTTCAATCTCCCTCCCTGTTCAAAACAAACCACCTGAGCCTGTGAAAATCCCAGAATCCCATCCCAAGCAGCTTGTTGATCCTGTTAAATTCCCAGAATCCCATCCTAAGCAGCTTGATCTTATTAAGATCCCAGAATCCCATGCTAAGAGGCAGCTTGATCCAATCAAAATCCCAGAATCCCATGCTAAGAAGCAGCTTGATCCTATCAAAATCCCAGAATCCCATGCTAAGAAGCAGCTTGATCATGTCAAAACCCCAGAATCTCATGCTAAGCAGAACGAATCTGTGAAGCCAAAAAAGCCTCAACACGTGAGGAGAGTGTCAAGTGCTGGGCTGCAAGCGAATTCGGTGTTGCAGAGAAAGACTGGGAATTTAAAGGAATTATACAGTTTGGGGAGGAAGCTTGGGCAAGGACAGTTCGGGACAACGCACCTGTGCATGGAGAAGGCCACAGGGAAAGAGTTTGCTTGCAAATCTATTACTAAGAGGAAGTTGGTCACTGAAGAGGATCTAGAGGATGTGAGAAGGGAGATCCAGATAATGCATCATCTGGCTGGTCATCCCAATGTGATATCAATAACTGGGGCATATGAGGATGCTGTTGCTGTTCATGTGGTGATGGAGTTGTGTGCTGGGGGTGAGCTCTTCGATAGGATTATCCAGAGAGGGCATTATACAGAGAGGAAAGCTGCTGAGCTTGCTCGTGTTATTGGGGGTGTTGTGGAAACTTGCCATTCATTGGGTGTCATGCATAGAGACCTCAAACCAGAAAATTTTCTTTTCGCTGATCACACTGAAGAGGCTCTTCTTAAAACTATTGACTTTGGATTGTCAGTGTTCTTTAAACCAGGTACAATTCATGCACTTGCCGTATATTATAAAATGTCTATTAAGAAAGTTCATTATGATGTGAAAAATGTGCTAGGATCATGGTTTTCAATATTCACGTATATAAGTTGGTAAGATAATTTTCGTGTAGCAAGGTGGTAAGATCATGGTTTCCATTTTTTTAGATTTATATATGTTGGTAAGATATAGGTATGTCATTGTTTTGAGCCACAATTCTTAGATAACTTTATGTACTATGGCTTTTTGTCTCATTAAAAATGAGGAGCTAACATGATTAAATTCCCTTTGGCATCACTCATGACCAAATGTTTGTTTGAATGGCACTTCAACTGCTGCAGAGAACATTGTTTCTTCTTCTTTTCTTCTTCCACCTAGTACCCAAAGGGTGACGGTAAAATTAGGAATCCATGAAATTACAAATTGTTTGAATGGACCTTAAATTAGGAATCCATGTAATTACGAATGGTAAAATTTTTGATGGTCGCGGATGCCCTTCCGATGCCAACCCTCCTCGTATATCTTGAAAAAAATTGATAAAGATCCAATTGGATATAGTATTGGAATATTGCAGTGTAATGTTTATGACTGTAGAAACTGCTTTCTTCCAAACTGATTGCACTAATTTTCAGGGGAGGTATTCACCGATGTGGTTGGAAGCCCATATTATGTTGCTCCAGAAGTCCTCAGAAAACACTATGGTCCTGAGGCAGATGTTTGGAGTGCTGGGGTTATCATCTTCATTCTATTGAGTGGAGCCCCTCCCTTTTGGGCTGGTGAGTAGTTTTCTATTATCAATCTTTCCTCTATCCTGTGAATGTATCCTCATTCTATTAATTTATTCAGCATTTTTGCTTTTGTGTTGTTTTGTAGAAACCGAGCAAGAAATATTTGAGCAGGTTTTGCATGGCGACCTTGATTTTTCAGCTGATCCATGGCCTAGTATTTCTGAAAGTGCAAAAGACTTGGTGAGGAGAATGCTTGATAGAGACCCAAAAAACGGATTGCTGCTCATGAAGTTTTATGTGAGTTGCTATATTTCTGGAACCACTTAGATAACTCAATAATTTGGATGATATCAATCTGTTTTTTGAAGATAAATAAGCCCTTCTTGTAACTTTTGATGAAGAAAATTAATTTAACTAAACTGCATGTAAACTGTGGAAGAATGTTTTTTTTTTGGAGGTTGATGTCATCTCTCAAAAATTAAGAGACCTGGTCCTGAGGTTTTTGTGCCCGATTCCTACTTATTTCACTCAATTGTGAAATTTGAATAGATTTGGAAGAACTGATTCCAGTAAACAAAATAGCTAGAGGCCATTTAATTGAATGTAATTATAGTGCTGCATTCTATATGAAAAATTGCATTTACAAGGAACCTATTCTAATGAGTTGTATTATCGTCATTCCCCATTTTCCCTCTTGAGAAATGGCGACCTTGCAAATTGATTATGTGATGTTCTTTATATGATAAATATGCTTCCTTTTCTCTAAATAAGTGCCTATTTTGTGTCTTGTCTTTCAGCTCATCCTTGGGTTCAGGTTGATGGAGTTGCTCTTGATAAGCCCCTTGATTCCGCAGTTCTGTCTCGTTTGAAGCAATTTTCTGCAATGAACAAATTCAAAAAGATGGCACTTCGTGTAAGTTGTTCTATAACCTGCCAATGTTTGCAAACTAAGGTCGTGACTACCCAAATTGCAGAAAGTAATGGCTCATCTTTATTGTTAATTTTGGTCTTTGTTCGCAATGTAACTCACTCTCACATTTAACAGGTAATTGCAGAGACATTATCTGAAGAAGAAATAGCTGGTTTAAAGGAAATGTTCAAAATGATTGACACTGACAATAGTGGCCAAATCACATATGAAGAACTCAAAGCTGGTTTGGAAAGAGCAGGTGCAAATCTAAAGGAATCTGAAATTTCTGCACTTATGGAAGCTGTAAGCACCTGTACTTCATCCTCATTTCAATTTTTTAAAACAGTATATATTACTAATACAATCTTTGATCGACTGTCGTCTGAATTATGATTCAATGGCTCAAAAGTCGGTTTCTTTTAACCAGATTTTTTGTTTGTTGTGTATTTGAATGGTTGAGTTGCCCATAATGAAACTAAATGCCTATTTGTTTTCTTAGGCTGATATTGACAATAGTGGTACCATAGACTATGGGGAGTTTATAGCAGCTACCCTACATCTGAATAAAGTTGAGAGGGAGGATCATCTATTTGCTGCTTTTTCCTACTTTGACAAAGATGGGAGTGGCTACATCACCTCAGATGAGCTCCAGCAAGCCTGCGAAGAGTTCGGTATAACAGACGTCGAGCTCGAAGATATGATTCTGGAAGCAGATCAAGATAATGTTAGCTTCTGTCATTGTTCCATTTCTTTCAACAAATTTATCAACTTGATTTCGCAATCACGTCTGTACCTTCATTTTGAGCAGGATGGGAGGATAGACTACAATGAATTTGTGGATATGATGATGAAAGGCAATGCTGGAATTGGTAAGAAAGGTATGCAAAATGACATGGGTTTTAGGGAGGCATTGAAACTAAGCTAGCAAGGCATTGCATTCCCCCTCTCCTTCTCTATTTTTGTGGAAAATCCTTGATAAATTTGTGGTGCATACACCTTCGCAAAGATCTGCATTAAAATAGTATGACATCAGCAAAAATTTAAATCTCATCGATATAATTTTTGTTTTTTCTTGCAAATTTTTTCTCATTGATAAAAAATAGAAAAAAATTGCAAGAAGAAAAATAAATATTATATCAAGGAAATTTAATTTTTTTCTTGCAAGGTGCTATATAAGTAATGTTCGTACAATGTTTTTTCTTGTGTATATAAGAAACTCTTCATGCCAAGTGGCTTTCGTACTCGTTATATTTACAACATTTATAAACAGAATGGTCATTTTTGTTCTAATCTTGTCATTTCACCTACGAATAGATAATTGTTTTTTTAAATAATAAAAAAAATAATTATTTATTATTTGCAATAAGCCACAAGATAATTTTAAGTAATGTTGATTATCATACAACAAAATATTTTTCAACCATTGATGTCTCTTGCTAGGTTGGCCTTTGTGGTAAATTTTTTGGGCCGAACCGATAAATTCAAACTCGATATCTAATTATTGTCGAAGGTAGGTTATCAATATTATTCATCGATCGGTAACTATCAAATTTCACGCTAAGCAAGTTTTAGGTAATCAATAATATCACATAATACGATTGCATGTCTAATTAATGAAAATTAAGTGCCCATTAACAAGCAAAATCATATAAATACTTTTTATTTTTACACACTAATACGAGTCAAAAATAATATTAACAACTCTAAATTATCGATTTGGAACATAAATAATTGAGCTACGATGTACAGTCAGGAATCGACGGGGAAGCGTATCTCCGCCGTCAATCATCAGCCTCGGATTCCCCACGTTGTTGCCAGCTCAGCACCGGTTGGGATGATTTAAGAGTGGGCCCGGCCGGTTCTCCGATTCACGTCCCCTACCGGAAGCCACGTCAGCCCATCACGTTGGGTGTAGCCTGGCCGTGAACCGATCATTTGGTTGGTTTGTTCTTTTGCTCCCTATTTTGTTTTTTTTTTTAATATATTTATTTTATATTTCTATTTTGTTTTCTTTTGGTTTTTTTAGTGTTTATGGGAACCCACATTTTTGTACTACTTGTGCATGATTATGATACCTAATTGCCATCAAATTAGTCTAATAAGTTATCTACTAAAAAATAAGAAACCCAAACCAACCCCAAGACAAATTAGAAGGGTTGGTTCATGTTTGGGATTCAAAAGCACTGTTATAGAAGACTTTTAAATAAGTCATTAGGTAATTGACTCTTTTACGTCCGTCCGAGTGTCCAGTAAAATGACTAACAAAAATTATAAATTAATAATATTTTTAAAATTCATTATCAAATAATCATTGAAAATTATTAAACTTAAAACACATCAACCTTAGGTTTTTATCTTTTTATAATAACATAAAATTTATTTTTTTAACAAAATAATTTCAACCGTGGTTGACTGAATTTTTGTCTAATTTTAAATAGGCAAATATGCACAATATCTTATTCGACATCCGACCTTATACGCCCACCCCTAATTCAAGGTAATTTATCGACGATTAAATATAATTTAATTCTAATCTAGCCTGTACTTGAAATTTTGTAGTGCATGGATAGCCCGTATTAAAATCTTCACCTCTTCGACCAATGGATGAAAAGTAGGCATAAATTATTGTCAAATTAACATACTTAGATATGGTTTTTGCATTTGTTGAAATTCTTAAAAATTAGGTGAAAATATAAAAAAGATGTAAGTATATTTTGGAGGTGGGTAGGATGTTGAATCAATTGTCACCTTCACCACATAAGAGGGCAACATGAGCTTGATATATGATGTGATATGGATTAGCTCATTGTGTTGATAGGTTTTGTATATTTCCTCTCACATCCCAACAATTTCTCTAAATTGGTGAATCATTATTTGTTTTTGGATGAGATTGTACAAACTTTTTTTCTTGACTAATTCATTCACACATTTGATAACAAATTAAAATGGAAGATTAGGCATTGGGTAGGGCCTGATTATTGTCTTCACACATTTGATAACAAACTAAGATGGAAGATTAAGCATTGGGTAAGACCTTTTTCCTTATCGGAGTGGGCCCCACAAACATTCCCCCATCTCGTGAGTGGGGCCCACAATGGGCCCACTAGGGGAGACTTTGCAAATGGTCCCCTGATCATGTATTGAGTGGATATTAATTTAAATGAATTTATGACCATTTGCAGGTATTTTGCTATCACTCTTAATAGTAATAATTGGGACATTAAATAAAAAATAATAATAATAATAATAAACATGACATCGATGGAAAGCATGATACATATTTATCAAAATAGGCATACTTGGGAGATAATATTTTAGCTGGGAAGAGGTAAGTCTACATGAAATTTAAGACTTCTTCATTTTTATGTTAATTTTTTCTGTGACCACATATATAGCTTAAGCTATTATTGGAAGGATTAGAAAATAAAAATCTAAATTTTAATGCATACGATTACGTAAAAAGATAAAAACCCATAAAAAATATACAATCGATCCATCGAATAAAATATTTCAAGCAAGTCATTCCACAAAATTTGAACTCCCCAAGTGATTTAATTATCATAATTTCTTATTATACTAGACAAATGATTAGGAAATAATGATAGCCATAGTTTGGAGACAAAAACTAAATTTTCGACTTTATAAATTAAATAATTCAAAAGAAGGCATGAGCCCTATTATGCACAAAACCGGACCAAGTTCCGAACCGGAGATTAGATTCCAATATTATCCCAAACCGGACCATCAATAATTAATTAATTAGGTCAACCAGATGAAGGGCAATTTAGTCATAAAAAGAGAACAGTGGCAGTTTCGTAAATAGGCAATTGTCGGAGCGAGTTTGAAAACCACCCTCCCCAATCACCGTCTCTTCGCTCCTTCCCATTTTTGATCTCCACCCACCGCCCATTCCCCCATTTTTAGGCGCTCGGGGCGGCCATTGGAGCACCAGATCGGCGGAGGACCCGAAAGCCGACGACTTGCTCGATCTACAGAGGTTTTTTCTCGATTTTTGGCCGTCTCTGCCGACCACAGTTTGGAATATTTTGGGCAGTGCCATGGTGGCGTCTCTGAACCAGGGGTCGGATCTGTGATCCGTTTTTGAAGTAAGATCTAGCTTCCCCTAGCTTGTCTGATTAAGAAAGTCTGGATTTTTGCCGGAATTTTGTGTTTTTATTTTTTTTGTTATATTGGTGAGTACTACTTGAAGTAGATCCGAGCTTGTTTGGATGGTTGCTTACTAATTGTTGTTTTTGCTGAATGAATTGAAAGATGCAGTTTTTTTTCTTGGGTTTTTGGTTTTGGTTGAAAATGTCAATTGGTTGTTGAATTTGATGCGGTGCTCGTGCAGAGCTTTGGGATCTATCAAGCTGCTAACTAGGGGCCTTGCCGCGGCGATGGCTACTGAAATTGTGGTCTCGGAAGCACTGGGGGAGGTTGAGCTGGAGGAAGGTAGTGAAGTGGTAGAGAATGCGGTGGTGGACAATGGTGCTTCTCAGAATGTTGTGCTTGTAGAAGGGGTTGAGTTGGTTGTGGGAGAAAATGTTGATGTCGTCACTGATCGGCAAAGCTCCAGCGCACCCAAGGTGCAGTACAGATCACAACATTCTCTTCCTTGCTATTGTTAATTTGTTGAACTTTTTTTGTTGGAATTGAGAAAGAGTTTGATGGTCTCAGTCGCAAGATTGGGATATATGATTATTAAGAGCAATATAGCAGGAGTAAACGGATCTTTGCGCTGGGGCCCGGGATTACCGATTTGTTTCCGAGACTAGTCATGTATTCTGTATGGTAAGCTTGTGGTGTTAATATAATTGCAGAAGCTTGGAGTTCAAGGTGCTGGTCTGAAAAAGGATGCAAAAACGCGGAGGAATGACGGTGTTGAGAAGGTTGTGCGATCATCTGTCCGGAATCAGAGATCAACTTTGTCCCAGAGCCTTCCTTTTCCATCAAAAGGAATTTTGGGCAATGGTTTGAGGCGAAGTGTGGATGCCATAAGTCACTCTCAACCAAATGACCCAGAGGCAGTTTCTAATGTTTCACATCCTACAAATAGAGCACTACAGAAATCTGCCCGAAGTGCTTCATCCGTTGTGAGTTTGTCGGATGCAAAGAAAGATGGAGTTACATCCCAGAGGAGTTCCTCAATATCTGGACCTGGCTTTCGGCACTCTGTGGTAACCTTTTCAACTTTCTATTAGCAAGATTTGTTATGTGTATAATTTTCCAAATTCTATTAGTAATGGCCTATGCTTTAATGTCTTTCTGCCTGCATCTATTTTGAGTAACAGTCTGGGAAGATTGAATTGCTGAAAACAACTGCCAATGGCTCCTCATCTGAGACCACTGTGTAAGTTCTTATTGGTGCATGTAAATTCCCAAACTGCAGTTTATCATGTATTTTTGTTTTGCATATTGTCATCACTTAATAATTATTCTGCCGGATCATTGGCATCAATGGCTGTGAATCAAGCTTTCCTTGCTATTCATTAATTCATAATATACAGTCCAGGATTGCAAGCATAATCTGCATGCTTTAATTCATTGGATTTAAAATAGGCATGTTGTGTTGATTAAATGGAGATATTTTCTGGAGGTCTTTCTTAAGCTTTATAATGAGAAATGTTTACATTATTATTGTGAATTCAAAGCTTTAACAGTAAGCATTGGATTGCAGGGGTGCTAGTTCTCGTTCTGTGAGGAGCATTAGCAGTTCTGGTTTTTCATTCAGGTCGGATGAGCGGGCTGAAAAGCGTAAAGAGGTGAGATCAAGTTTCAAAAAGTGTTGTCTTTTGCTTATGTTTCTATTAGTACCATTATTTTGTTGGAAAGTTTCTGCACATTTGCAGTGAGATTATTTTTGCTCTAAATTTTATATTTGTGTTTCTCCCCTCTATGTGATGCCCTGTGGGTTAATGTTTGTACTTTTCATTGAAATGTTTTCCAATGTTTTAGTTCTTTCTGAAATTAGAGGAGAAGGTTCAAGCAAAAGAAGCTGAAAAGAGCAACTTGCAGGCGAAGTCCAAGGTAATAACTTTGCCATGTGTAAGCTAGCATTGTCGTTAATAGAATATAAGAAGCCGAATTTCTATCATAGAGCCATATATATAAAGTCCTTCAAAATATAAGTAGAAAAATGTTTGAATCAGGAAATATGGAGCTCAAGGCTACTTGGCTAATGGTGACTTTTATAATGATTCACAGGAGAAACAGGAAGCAGAGATTAAGCAACTAAGAAAAAGCTTAACATTCAAAGCTGCACCAATGCCAAGTTTTTACCAGGAACCCCCTCCTCCAAAGGTTGAATTGAAGAAGGTAATCGTGTAGCATCAGGCTCCGGCATTGAGAAATTAATTAATTTAATTACTGGATCTTTGCATTTAGCATTTTTGAGCTTGAAGGAAATTGTTCTTCCATGGTTCTATTATGATGAATTTAACATATAAGGTTGCAAATGCTTTTCTATATTCACAGTAGTTCATGGTAAAACTTAACTGATTTATATTTCCCAAGTGGTGGGATGTTCTTTCAATGTAGATCAACTCACCAACTGAGCATCTTTTTCCTCACTCTATACATGGTTGCTTGATTCTATATATGTTACAGTTGTTGGATTAAACTTTGATTCTCATCTACTGTACATGCACAAGATTGTCGAGTGTCTTATTTTTGCTGTGCAGATCCCTATCACACGTCCAAAATCACCAAAACTTGGGCGACATAAGTCTTCTGTTGCAGCTGTTGACAACAAGATCGAAACCAATGGAGGATTTCCAAGTTCAATTATAAAGCCATTTAAAACAGATAAAGACCAACAAAACGGGGATTCTTTAACCTCGACAAAGCCAGCAATCCGGAAGTCTCTTACCAAATTACCATCCAAGAAGCAATCTTCTTCCAAGCAAGAAGCAAAAGCTATCACTAGTCCAAAGGTTTCTGGTGGGGAGAACATGTCAACAAATAATGGTGAAACACTCAATAATGGAAGCAAAACTGCAGCCTTAGCTTCCACTCTCGCTGATGAATCTGTTACAATAGAAGTGAAATCTACCCAAAATTCAGCAGACCATGAAGACGGAATTGTCGACCTACCAGAACCAGTTGCTCTCAATGAAGATGCTGTGGTAAGTTCAGAATAGCTTTACATCTAATGGAAGTTAATTGCTCTTGGTAGAGAAGTTGGTTGTCATTTGTGAATATGTTGAAGGCGTGTGCATTTTCGCGTTATGCTTTTTGCCTGCAAGAGTACAAAAAATATATAAATTATATACATAATTTGCATTTATGCCAAGTTGAAATATAGATTTGTATTTAGTACAAAATTTTACAGTAGGTTTATACTTCATTTTTGTTGAGATTATTTTCAATGGCTTGGCAAAAACAATACCCCAGTTTGGAGTGGTATTTCATGACAATGGCTACAGCTTTCTGCAGAGTATGACTTGAACAAAGCATACAAACCATGAGAACCCTTCTATGAAATTACAGAGTAGAAATTGCTGTCAAACTATAATCATCAAAGAAACAAAATCTAGCCGGGTATGCAAAGATCTTCAAATGTTTTTAAGTAAAAATGTAAAGTTATAATTCATATACCAACAAATCAAGTCACATTTAACCATTAAAAAAGGGTTTCACTTATCAATTACAAGACGGCTAGTACAATTCTCCCATAGAAATCCCTGTTGTAGGACATGGGTTCACAGTTAACTTGGGGAAAACCTGTTCCAAGGCTTTCATGTAAAAAAATGGCACAAAAAAAGAATGAAACTTCCCTCCAAACAAAAATTTCATACAATATTTTGCGTCAATAACCCACATTTATTAAAAGGCATAGAACAACATACACACTTCTCTGGACCAAATAAACAAACTTAACAAGTGATAAATTCCAGGTGCGTCACATCCATACCATATAAACCCCTAGCCAGTACCATGCTTTATATTTACAACAGGCCTTCTCGTTGAGCTTAACAAGTGATCAAATTGATCCACAAATTGTTTCAAGGTGATTTGCTTATTGACAAATGTATTAAAAAGGGCATTGATGCTTTCACCTCTTTGCGATGTTGATATTCCTGCAAAGAAACTGTCATTCAGGAGACAGGAGCCCAGCGTTCACGGTCTTCAAACAAACTTGCCAACCTTTCATCCCCAACCAGATCATACACTTCAATTAGCTTCCACCATTTCTCTTCAAATTCCTCAACTTCTAATGACTTGTAGATGCACTCCTTTAAGACAAACACAAATCTAGAATTCTCTTGATGCACTTCCTGCATTTTGGATCAATCCAGAGTATACACCTAGAATTTGCCTCCTGGTCAAAATCCATTGCATAGAAGAAACTGGGATTCTGCATTTGAAGTCCCAAAAAATGCTCATAAACAGCCTGTGCATCACCTTGTCCTAGCATATCATACCGCTTACTTGGCACATTAAGCATTCCACATTCAACTTGTCTGTCTAGGTTACTCAGCAATGACAAATTTTGATGTTCCCAAACCACATTTAATTGATTTCTCATCATCTACAGGAGCTGTTTCATGGGTATGCATGCTACTAAAGTACACTACTGTCCACACTCCATGATCACCTCTCTTCACTTTCAATGCAGCCTTGCAGTTTGTCTTCATACAAGGTCGTGGGCTCTTCGTGTTTTCACTAACCTTCTTAAAACCATGTTTTGAGCATCCGCATTCAACAAAGATCAAGGATCCGTCAGTCCTTGACCGTCGTCTATGTTTTACACAAGAATTAAACCCTGTTCTTGTTGCATATTCATTATAAAAAGGTGGGCATCATCTTCAGATTTGAAGTTCATCCCTTCGTACAGTTCCACATCACCATTTCTTTCCATTTTACCATTTGCAAAGACTGCAGTTTTGTTACTCCTTTCACTCTCATTGACATGGGAATAGGTGCTTCTTGCTGAAGGCTCCCCAGAGCTTAACAGCTCTCCATTTCCACATGCTACATTATACTCCTTTTGCATCTTTTATTTCCTTAAAACCCACACCTTATCCATGTCAGAAAACTAAAAAAAAGACATATCAATTAGCAAAATCCCACATTTTCCATCTGTTTCACAACTCAAAACAATAGAGCACATCTCACAACATTTAGGAGAAAAAAGTAGAGCTTCAAAACCGAATAAAATTGAGATGGCTCATTTTCTAAAAGGATTCATAATCAATAAGCTCAAATATAAACTAATTGGAACAACTTTAAAAAAAAATTCAGAAGCTCTATCAATTTGTTTCAATGCCGTGAGATCGAATAAAAGCAGCAATGAAGAAGGAATTTTTGTTCATGTTTTGCCTCATAATTAAAAACAAGAACTCCCCAAAAACTCGATAAAAATCGAGTGTACCCATTTCCAATAAGGAATTTTCATAACTTATTAGATCAATTTTGAACAAGTTGAATGAACAATTATTAAAAATGTTCATAATTAACTGCCATTCATGTCACAAAATGGAAATAAAGCTCAAAGGATTTTTTTAAAAAAATAGATTGCATTCGACCATGTGGGGCCAACTCCAACACTTCCCATCCATTTTTTAGTGTATAATATTTCGCAATTTGTAGCAAAAAAAGACCTCAAAATCTCAATAAAATCAAAAGGAGTCTCACCTTGAGTTAGACGACGACTTGGGGCGAGAATCGGCTCAAATTGGCCTGAATCGACCGATTCTTGGTCCGTTTTTAATCTAAAATTATCCGGCCTTATATTAATTCGGTTTTTCACCTAGCCAAGTAAAATCGGCCAATTTTTGCAACTATGCGCCCTCCATCTTCCTCTTTCCTCAATCTTCTCGGTTCTCACACTCTGGGTGCATGTCGCAATATGAGCAGTCGATTTGCGTCTAGTTTCCAGCTTTGATAATATTATAATAATTCATGAAAAAGGTACTATACATTTTTTAACTATTTTTTAATTCTATTTTACTATTTAATGGGGAAGTTTATTTCATTGATGCATATGTAAGTATAATTAAATATTTAATTATATATTCCAATAATAAAATAAGGAGCAAAGCCATCAAATTTTATTTTACTATCTCTTAATATTATATTTTTCTTTAATGTTTTAAACTCTTTTTTTGTGTAAAAAAGGTTATTATTGAGAAATATATGCCTCGAGATTTAGTCTCCAATTCAAATGTTACCAAGTGCTTTATAACAATGAGGCAATCTTAACACAACTTAAAGATTAGAGTTGACAAATAAAAAAGTCATCTGATCATTAAAATTTTATTATTTATAATTAAATAACTCTTAATTTAAGATTCGTTCTTATAAAGCTTTTAACTATCGGGCAAAATAAATAAGAGGTTATATCGGGCAAAAGATATTAAATATTTTAACAATCTTTGACTAGACATAAAAAATGGAAAATAGTATATTTTATGCATTAAGTTATTATTATCTTAATAAGATAAATAGTAGGAGTTTTTACTAATCACTATTACCTACCGACGTAGTAAATTCGAGGGGGGATGATAGCTCAAACCAAATATGACAAAACAAACTAAATATCATGGTTGCAAAAATCGGAATCCGAATCGGAATTAATTTTCAAAGGAGTCGGAATCGGAATCAGAATCGGTCTAAATCAGACAGGAATCGGTTACAAAAATATCAACTTAGTCAAAATTAGTGGGTTATTAATATAGAATATATCATTCTGATGTAATTTTTATGTTATAATGTGTATTATATTTTATGATATTTTTTCATATATTTTTTGGATTTTTTAAAATTATTTAGAGTTAGTTATTATTTTTGACTCGGGTCGGAGTCGAGTCAACTTTTAATTACGAGAATGCTACTTATATTTCATTTCTCGTTCTCCCCCGCCTCCCCCATATACCCTCCCTCGATGGTTGCCGCCACCGCCCTCGCCGCCCAGTTGCCCTATTACCTTGTTGCACCCCCCTCCTCGCCTACTGCCCTGAAGCCCCCATCGCAGCTCGCCTCGCCCCGCCTCGTTGCCCGGCCCTGCCTGTGTAGTTCGCCCTGCCCTGCCTCGCCGCTCGCCCTCACCTCCCTCGCCGCCCCGTCCCACGCCGCCGTTGCCCCCCAGCCCCGGCACCCCCCCCCCCCCCGGTCGCTCGTCACCTGGCCAGAATCGGCCGATTTGTAGACCAATTCGAGCCTAGCTGATTTATGTTGTTTTTTAAATTGGATTGCCGCCGATCCAATTTAAATTGGTCGATTCTAAGTGAAATTGGCTGATTTATGCATATGTGCCAAATAGTTTTTACTAATTTTAGCTCAAACCAAATTTTACCCACCGACAGCAAGAATACAAATGGACCACCGAACAAACGTAGTTTTGCACGTGGGGATATAATATATTGTAATTAGGGCTATTAATTGAGTAAGCCATCTTGTAAACTATTTTCAACGTTATAATTGAGTTAGTACGAACCAGTTTCGAACTTCTTAAAATTAAATAGTTTAAGTGTATTCAAGTTCGAACTGAGCTCGAACAATATAAAAAATGTTCGAGTCGATTTTAAATATACATATTTAAAATTTGTTTGATCTTAAATTAAGTTTGAATGAACTTCAAACTATTCAAATAGAGTTTGAGCATAAGCTGAATTTGGTTCGCTTGCTCGTTTAGGAGCCCTAATTGCAATATACCCTGTACATATTAGATTTTAAGCCGATGTGATACACTCTTGATTGATACATTAGATAGGCTCAAAGTGATTTGTTTCCTCTTTATCAACTATTTTAAATATTTATAAAATTGAAAAGACCTTTATCTGCTCTAAAGACGATCAAATGTATCATCTATATATTTTTTGCTTAGTCTATTTTAGGTAAATTTCATTATTCTTTTATAATTTATATTAAAAAAATAAAAAACAATATCCTTAATCTTATAGTTTTTTGCTTTCATTATTGTTACTTGTCTTATTAACCCTTTTATTATTTCTACATTTTCTGTGTCCTTTTTTAAATTTGTTATAAGATATACAATAATCATTTTCTTTTAACAGATTGCTTCTTAATTTTACTTTGGGTATGACTAGATACTCAATATTTATACTAGTACAATAAAAACAATATTTATTATCATGTTTATTTACAAAATAATTTTAAGTTTAGATGTGAAGTGTATGGGTAATACCATTCCACTCATCAATTGTATAAAAATTTAAACTAAGGTTTATTGATGTTTAAAAAGAAAAATTGTATTCAAATTTATATTTTATTTAATGTTTTGATAAAATATTATTTTCTATATATTATTAATCCACTGTGTATTAGTCCGGGCCAACTATTTGCTGTAACTGCTACAACAAATGCACTGTAGCACTAGCTTAAATCTCTTTAGTTGAGGGTGTTTAAAATTTTAATCATAATGATTAAATTAATCTCCTCCAATTAAAGGGATTTAAGCTACAATGACACTTAATACAGTAAATCCCTAACCATCCTAAAATGAAAAAATGTCACCATTTTTTTTTCTGCCAACTTCTTGTCACAAAATGGCAAGACTTGCAACAAATCCATGCATGAAGAATAGCTTAAAAAAAAACACGCATGATTTGAAAGCTTCCACCCACCTTTCATCTGGTAAGAAGAGGGTTGCATCAACACCAACCTCTGATAAATAAACTCCCCACAGCTAAAGATCCAAAAATCTAATTCAATGTTACCTTATATAATGAACCATATATATTAATTAATAATGTCTCTGTCGGCGAGCATTTCTTGCTCACAGTAGGAAGCAGGAAACAAATACCAGAACAAATAATTTGCCGAGTTATAAAGAGTTCACCACATTGTAAGTTGACATTTTGTCTTTCATTGATTACACAACAGCTCATTGCCAGTAGAGAAAATGAACAGGTTTATAAAAGATCTGGTATGACCAGCCGTCCATATTTGTTTTTATTAGCTGCTTCATAAACACATTCCTTATTTCTTCTTTTCCATCACTCTCCAACTTCCCCATAAAGAAATGAAAAAAACAGAAATCACACACTAGACATCAATTTTATTTATATAATGGTCGATTTTTCTTGTTGTGGCAACATTTCCATTCC
>JAURVB010004903.1:0-24408 GCA_033002965.1 Piper betle
ATATGTCTTGTTGACGTCCATCCTCCGGCTAACGTGTGCTCCCATGTTTATTTCAATTGTATTTGGTTGACACAGAAATAATGAAATATATATTATATTTATTTAATTATAATTATATAAAATTAATTATGATATAAATTTAAGCTGATTATGGTGTAAAATTTCTTCAGAAAAAACCTTCTTTTTTTAGTGTTCTTTATTAAAAAAATTAATTTATAAAGATGAAATACTCAAAAATAAAAAAATACGACTTTTACCAAAAAGTGCTATGAAAATAGAATTTTTTTAGTAAAAAATCAATGTTTATGTTATGATTTATCATTTGTATATATATATATATATATATATTATTTCTTTCATGCTAACCAATTAAAATCCAAATTAATCTTGGGCAAAATATGGGTCATGACTTGGGGTCGGCAGGATGAGGGTGGCTGGGCGGGGCAAAGGCGCAAGGAGGGGGACTGGGCAGGGCAGGGCTGGCCGGGTGAGGCTGGGAGGGGCAAGGCGCCAATGCCGGCGGCGGGGGTGAAGGATGGTGGAATTCTCGTAATTAAAAGTTGACTCAACTCCGACTCGAGTCAAAAATAATAATTAATTTCAAATAATTTAAAAAAATCTAAAATAATCTAAAATAATATTAAAAAAATATCATAAACTATAATACACACAATAATATCAAAATAACATCAATACCTAATTTTTATATATTTATGTTATGAATTGTCAAATTATTATATATGACCAATTAAACTGATTTGGATTGATTCAACTGAACTAATTCATGCCCGAGTTAGAGTGATTCCAACTCTAACTCCGACTCCTTCAAGAACCGATTCCGATTTTTACAACCATGGGAAAGACAACCCCCACTTAGACATATAGCCCGGCCTTTTGTTTTCCCCTGCCTTTGTAGCCCTTTATACTCTACATTTAATTGATCAATGTTTTTTTATTTTTTTCATCTTTTATAGTCCGTTTAATAATTTTAACCTGGAGGAACCACTTCATCTCTTGAACAGTAAGATCCCTAATTATTAGTTATTAATTTCATATCCAATACTGACTAGGATACAATTCAGTATATATTACTATATGAGCGAGGATAATGCATAGAATCTTCAATTTAGTTAATTAGAAATAATTAGGCTCATCATTTTGTACTAATTGAACTAAGTAGGTAGTATTAGAGCTAATCCAAAAATTCCTTAGATGATGAGAGCCTATATCAATTTGCCCAAATACAAATTTAGCTCATGAACTATATAAAAAATTGCATGGACAAAATTTTCTTCGGGTGCTTAAATCATAAGATCCTTAATTATGCATTTAATTATTTTGAAATAAAATAATATATCAACATAATTTTCATGAATATTTAGAAAAAAGAAATTCAAAGATATTTTGCAACACTCCATTTTTCTATCTGAAGCTGGACTAGACTGTGATGTTATAATACAGAAAGCTATTAATTGGACTACTATCGTATATATCCTATGGAAGTGATCTCAACCCTCAAGGAGGGTTAGACAAACAACTTATTGAATTTTTATAAAATGCATGTTGATCATATTATTATATAAAGGTTCTTAGCTTAAGGATCCTAATATAAGCACTCTACGTCACTAGAGAAGCAACACCTGATTTTACATAATGCAAATGTTCACTCCGAACTACACAAAGGAAAAATATTTTATTGGAAGTTCGAAAGAAACTTTACCACCTAGATAAGAATTTGCAAAATATTTACTTTCCTAATTATTATGAAAAAAACTTTAAGGCTTCATTCAGTAAAATAAATAGATTATTGTATAGATATTTGGTTAATCAATGCATTTTCTTTTTTAATCGCAACACCAAAATAAAAAAATAATACTACTCTAATTAATTAAATAAGAAATAGGAACAGTCCAAGTAAATTCAGTGTAGAAGTTCATATCCAAAAACAATAAAAACTGGGCATGAAACTTCATATAAAATAAAATTCCTCACTACTTGTTTATTTACGGACAAAAAGAAAAATAAACTACTACTCTAATTAAACAAAAAAATAGGAACACTGAAAGCAAATTTACTATAAATTAATGTGCAAAAACAACCAAATATTGGGTATTAAACTTCATATAAAATAGCTCACTTCTTGTGTATGTGTTGGAACATGAAAAGCCTGCACTCTACAAATAATGACATTAAACCACATTTACTAAAATTAAATCAAAACAATTAGACTATGGCCCCAAAGACCTGCACAAGTGAGTGAAGGTCATCAGTATAAACTCGAAAAGCTTACACGAGGGATCCAAGTGATGTTACAATATTTAAATTCCGCAAGTAGACGAATCCTTTTAAGTAATAATGTGATATAATCAAAGATCGTCCCACATAGAGCTTTACTAGAGTTTACTAATTATTAGGATTAATTTAAGTTAATTCACAAGAGCCAAGCGATGAAACAATCAAACTAAAACTAAATCTAACGACTAAATTAACTACTCAAATTAAATACAAAAGATTACTTCAACGGCTTGAAACGTACGAGTCACAGCTTCACTTAATTATTTCATTTAAGTCAATTTATCCTCACTCTATCAATCAATGCAAAGGATTGCTAATCAAGGGATTCTAATTCATTTTTAACCTTCTCTTGAAGTATACAAAGATTTATCACTTTAATCTAATTACTATATTCTTATGCAAGTGGCACACTAAGAATATCTCTTCTTGTCTACGATGTACAGGTATATACACGGAATCACTTCAAGATGTAAACATAGACTTCTCTATTTATGAAAAATCCATTTTTTGTATTCCTAGACAAAATTGGTTCTATATAACAATACACGAGAATTTATTGTACACATTAAATCAAAATAGAGTAAAAAATCAATATGTATCAATCAAATAGAAAGAAAGGAAGAGAATAGACTTAATTAATATCTATTGGGAACCCTAAACTATGAATTATTCCATAATAAATTTAAATAAAACCATTAAATTCATTGCAATAATCATAATCATGATAAAAATATAGAAAGAACGGAGAAAGGAGAAAAATAATAATAGTAGCTCTAAAGTGCAGCCTTCATCCTTCTACCTCATTTCTCTCCTTGCTGCTTCGCTTTATGTTTCTCTATTTCTTACCTCCTAAATCACTTCTCTCATGAGAAAGATCCTCAAATTTTGCCTCAAAAGAAACTCAAGTTAAATTTTAAATCATTTCACTTGAATACAATCAAGCAGCATAAACTTCATTAATTATTATCAAAATCCAAACAATGGATCTTCATTCAATAAATTAGGAGAAATTTACCTTTAAATAAAAAACAATAGTAAGACATGTTAGAATCTAACTCATGCAAATATTTTCCCACAAAATCAAGCATTAGCTGCAATAAATTCATAGAATTCGGTTGATTTAGTCAACGAACTTTATTAAAACAAAGGAAATATATAACCAAATATCAGTTTTTCCCCGAAACTTAAAACATGTAGTGTCCTGAATGCTTCAAAATAAAACAAAGATAATATATAAGCGAAGACTTCCCTCAAGTACACAAAATTAGCTTGGGTTTCTCTATGCCATCCATCACCCTAAACCACAAAAACTAGGGTTGCCTTCCAAGAAGCGTTAAATTTAACGTTTTCAGTTAGAAAAAATATCTTACTCATTTCATCCTCTTCCTCATAGGCTTGAACTTTATCCCATTAATTATTTCTAGAAATTCAACTGTTCCATGTGGGATATCACTCACTTTGCAAGACACGAACCAAAAATGAAAAAATCAAATATCACTTTAGGTTCGAGATCGAAATTAGCTTTCATATTGTTACTCTAGATTTTCTTTTCTTATCTCAATTATTGTTCTGCCGCTCCTTAAACTTACAGTTTAGAACATTCCATTATTCATAAATATCCTCAATTTTTTAATCTTTCACATCCACCAAAAATAGTCCATGAAGGTCGTAGGATAGCTGCCATCACTATTCTCCTTTGATGCCTCATGCGGTTGAGCATGCTCTTTTTGAATTTTCTTTTCATCCACTATCACATGTTATCTACCTCTTCCTCTACACGACTTTTAACCTTGAACTCCTCCTTATGGATAATCGACTGACAACTATCATTGATATTAATATTAACTTTTGTGCTACTCACATGACTCCCTAGGAATCTATTTACTGCACTTCTAATTTTTTGAGTCTTTAATCTATTTCTGGTCCAAGTGCAACACAACTAGTGTAAGTCATCTCTTTAAAAGTTAGTTAATTAAGTTAAAACTTATGTGTATATTCACTAATATACTAGATCTTACCCCAAAAGGTATTTAATGTAAAATTAAGTTGGGGATTATCACAATCCACGCACCTTAAAAAATTTTGTCTTCTAAGTTCCTACACTTAGTCCGTGACTAGCAGCCTAGCCTATCTCTTACTTGACTCATGGCCAACAATATAGCTACATCCTAGTCTAGTCCACCATCTAATATGGTCTTAGGTTGGCTCTGATACTACATGTAATAACCCAGTCTAAGTGTAAGTAATCCCTTCAAAAGTTAGAACCAAGTATAAGATTAATAGGTGTGTCCCCACTAATATATCGAATCTTACCTCAAGATGTATTGGATCTAGAACTAAATTAGAGTTTATACATGACAAGCCTATATTTGCAAAAACATTTCCTCCATAGTCAGCTTTTCTTCTTGAGGAGGGGATGACATGGATAATGTAAAATATGGTGGAAGGGTATGTTCATAGTTGGAGTAGTCATCCATACTCAACTCAAAGTTGGAATGATCCATCCAACCTCAACTATGGTTGCTTGTGTAGGGATAATTTGAAAATCTGATAATTTCCTAGATTTGGGGTTAGATGGACACTAATTAATTAGATGGCCCCATTTTCCACACCCATAACAACGAATTGGCAAAGATGACATAGCATTTGTTCTTCCAAATCTTCAAAAATGTAAAGTAATGGGCTTAGGTCATCATCCCTTTGAAAATGGTTGACCAAAATTGATCATTTATAATCCATTCTCACTAATAAACCAGATTTTTCCCCAATACATATGGGATGCGGGATTCACGTCTTATAATCTATCTACCTTAAGAAATTCAGTCCTCAAAATTCTTACACTTGGCCCATGGCTAATAGCCTAGCCCATGTCCAGCCCACTGTCTAATACGGAACCAGATTAACCCTAATAATATATGTAACATTCTAGCCTATTTGTAACATGATGAGCTTAAATTATCTATTAAAAAATGGTTAAATAAGTTCAAGAACTATAAGCACATCTTTAATTATATATGAAATCTTACCTTTGAAGGTATTCAATGTAGAACTAAGCTAGGGGTTATTACAATCTACCTACTCTAGGGAATTCCACCTTCACAACTTCTACACTTGGCCTATAGGTAGCAGCCTGACCCACATTGTACTTGGCGCGTGGCCAGCAACCTAGCCCATGTCCTTAGTCTAACCCACCATCCCATATAGTCATCGAGACACAAGTGATTGCTAGCCATCACAACAAATGTGGTTAATTCTCATAAATTTCTTAAAGTTTCCACAAAAATAATTCTATCAATTCATGCCCATTCATGGAAAACTTTCAAATATCTAAAAATGGAATAGAAAAAAAAGTAAGATATAGATAAGAAATACTAAAGTAAACAACTAAATCAATTGCAATAAAAAGTAAATCCAAGTGCTGCTCCCTAGAAGGGCCAAAACTAGTTGCAATATTTACAACTTGTAAATGCATAGATCACTCAAGCAATATAATGATAAGAAAAGTATTGTTTGAACCTTCTTTTGATGTGATAAAACTTCAAAACTCTCTAAATACAAGCTTTGAAGACCAACAACCATTTGAAGCAATCAAAATTGAAAAATCATTTGAAGTATTGAATTGGCAAACACTTTGATTACATTTCATTTAGGACTTTAGCAACCACTGATATGAGGTGCAAACCAAAGAAGAATGGAGTTCAACTTTTGGCAGACCTTCGTCATTGGTTTGGCAACAACATACATATGGCTTGGTGAAGAGTCCTAAAGCAGCAGAGTTTAGGAAATCTTGAGTTGAGAGTTATGCAACCGAAGTGCGAATTAGGCTAAGCTTCAATTAAAGATTTGGCAATCAAAGAGGGTTTGGGAAACCCTAGGATTAACGTGGCGCAAGGATTGAGAAGTTGAGGAAATATCGGTTAGGCTTCAGTAGCTAGTTTGATAATCAAAGCTGGCGTGCTAGTTTTAAGTGTGCATTCAGCAGGCATTCATCAATCGTTCGGCAGCATATCATTATAGAGAAGATGCCAAAACTTGCCATTGGAAAAAGTAAAAGCGAGGGATTCAAATCCCAATGCTACTATTTTGGGAGAGGCTATGGAAGCCTATAAATAGGTCTTTGAGGAGTGTATTTTGAACACCTCTTTCTATCATTGAGAACCTTAGACTCTTTTGGATCAATTTGGAAAGCTCAAGCTTGTGTTAGGATTGACATGACCTACTAGCTTATATTCCTAGGTGTTTCATTGTTACCAAAGATTGTTCTTTGTAAGCAATGTTAGCTCAAGTATATTTGAGATGGTTGTAATCTCTCTAGGTGTGGAGAGAGTGTGAGAGGTATTTTGCTTGGAGAAGAAGGTGCTTGACTTGCATACTCCCTTGGTTCATTATGAGATCCCTTAACTTAGTCTCACATCTAATATCTACGGAGATAAAATCCTCTTTATAAGTGAGAATGGACTATAGATCTTTAACTTAGTTAACCATTTTTGAAAAGATGACTTAAATCATTATACTGCACTTTGGGTCAAGTCGTTATAAATAATATCAAGAGCTTCCTAGTTCCGTGTTAAATGGTGGGTTGGACTATGGATATTGGTTAGGCTGCCAATCAAGAGCCAAAAAAGGTCATGAGCTAGGGCTAGCAACGGTCTACGTGTAGGAATTTTGGGGATAAAATTTTCTAAGGTGTGGATTGTGAGATTCTTCAATTCAGTCCTGCATTTAATACTTATTGGGATAAGATCATGTTTATAAGTGAGAATAAACTATAGATCTTTAACTTCGTCAACCACTTTTGAAGAGATGACTTAGTCTATTACGTTACACTTTGAGTTGTGTCATTATAAATGGTATCAGAGCTTCATGGTTCCATGCTAGATTGTGGGTCAGATTAGGGACATTAGCTAGGGTGCTGGTTAAGGGTCAAAGAAGGTTGTGTACTAGGGCTAGCAACGAGCCAAGTATAGGAATTTTGGGGCCAAAATTTCCAAAGGTGGGTGTGATCTTGTTTATAAGTGAGAACAGACTATAGATCTTTAACTTAGTTAACCATTTTTGAAGAGATGACTTAACCCATTATGTTGTACTTTGGGTTAAATCGTTAAAAATGGTATCAGAACTTCCTTGTTCTATGTGAGATGGTGGGCTAGAATATGGACATTGGCTAGGCTACTACTAGTCACGGGTTAGAAAAAGGTCATGAGCTGGGGCTAGCAATAGCCTACGTGTAGAAATTCGAGGATGAAACTTCCTAGGGTGGGTAGAAATGAAATATAGATCTTTAACAAAATTAACTATTTTTGAAGAGATGACTAATCCATTACGTTGCACTTTGGGCCAGGTCATTACAATCATAGTGTGAGCTTGTGAAGGAGGTAGCTTCAAGGTGGTGGAACTCAAAAGTGTTTGGAGCTGGTTGGCTAAGGATCTGGAACTTAGCTTTGGAGAAGGAAGACTTGTTGAGGTTGCAAAAGTGTTTGCAGTGCAAGCTACCTTGGCGCTTGTGAAGTGCTTGTGAAGGATGCCTTAGCTTGTTGCTTGTAAGGTGTGCAAGTGGTTTGCCACAGGGAAGTTATGAAGACCTACCCAACCTATGGGTTGGTGGGATAGAAGAAATTAATACTAGTTGAGAACCTCTTTGAAAATTATGTCTTCTCTCTTATCCATCTATTTTGTGTGCTTAATGTTATGTGAATTCACTTGCTTTAGCACACTTCACTTAACTCTTGTGTTTGACTCTATCGCTTTAGAGAGTTATGTGAATCAAAAGCCACCTAGTGACTTACATGGTTTGATCAATTCGACAAAGCAAGTGACTTTATGACTTTGATCTTGTGTTGCCTCACACATATATTTGATTAGAGTTATTTATGTTTATTATTCCATTGCTTTATTGTTTCTAGAGCTTATTTGATCTCTCTTATTAAGTTTAAATCATTTCCACTAAGTTGTCCACTTGAGAACTTTATAAGTCTAAATGTCATGGAGATCTAACTCTTCTATTAAGTATGCAGTTAGTTCTCTCCCACATAGATGCCACATAGACGCCTTCATCATTCCCATGCAGAGCTTCAATAGAATTTATTAATTATAAATATTAATTTGAATCATCTCACAAGAGTAAAGAGGACGAACAATCAATTGATGATATATTATAAAACTAACCAATCTAGCAACTAAAGAACAATCAATTGATGATATATTATAAAACCAACTAATCTAATAACTAAAGACTAATGATAAAGGATTAAAAGCAAAACATACCTTTAGCCGTTTGAAAGCTAAGGTCCTCAACTTCACCTAATTGTTTTGTCTATCTTAGTTTGTCCTCTCTATATTAATGAATGTAATGGAATGCTAACCAAAGGTTTCTAATTCATTTATAAACTTCTCCTAAAGTATTACAAAATTTTATCCAGATGTGAAACACATTACTCTATTTATGACACACAAATTTTCTATTCCTAGGCAAAATCATATCTCTATATCGATGACCAATCTATTGGTGCATAAAATCAAAATAGAATAAACACTATACATATCAATCAATTAAATAAGAGGAATAAACTTAATTAAACTCCACAATTAAAATCCATTGGGATTCCTGACAATGAATTTACACTATAACATACTCAAATAAAATTATAAAAATTAGTGCAATAATCATAATCATTATAAGAATATAGAAAGAACGAAAATAATAGAAGCCCTAAAGTGTAGCCTTCATCCTTTAACCCAACTTCTCACGTTGCGTGTTCTCTACATGTTTCTTTATTTCTTATTTCCTTTTCTAGGATCTTGAGGGATGGAACACGAGGCCATATATAGAGGTATGAAGCTTGGGAAGAAGTATTGATAAGCAAACATCTCTTCCCTCATTTATGTGCAAGAATTTTCAAATTCATATATCTTGATGTACAATATATGCCTATATGCATGATGTTTTAGATGCATGTTTTGAATAAACTTTAGATCTTCCGCCTTCGAATCTTGATCTTTTTCAACAAAATGTCAAACGTCCTCTTAACTACAAAAAAAGATCCATAAGAAATATTAAAAACCAAAAATCAGGTACAAAATGCAATGATTTCATAAATTTATAATTAAAAAACCAAAAAGATATAAAACTCAATAACAACTTACTCAAAACAAGAAAAAGTTACAATTGCATGCCTGGAACACAAAGAATAGTAACTATTTAACAAGACTTAACAAATAAGGTGAAGCACCACAAAGAGGTAGATATACTATTTTGAAAAAGTAAAGATGGGGTTTAATTTGGGGTTTACCCTTAATTAACTATTGTGGTGTTGTAAAGAAGTAGAGATCCTGAGGGGATTTTTTCAAACATTTGTCAATATATGAAGATGTAGAGGTCATGAGTGGATTCCTTTGGGATTTATCCATGTTTTCGTGTATTCATTGGATTTATCCTTGATTAACCCGTGCAGTGTTTTGAAGAAATAGGAGATCACAAGAAAACTCCTTTGGGATGTTTATTAAATATATGATGAAGTAGAAATCATGACTGGATTTCTTTTGAGATTTATTCGTGTCATTCGTGTATTTGTGGGTCTAAATCAACTATGTGGGCGGAAAGACAAAAACGAGGTGAGAGCAAAAACACTCGGCTTGATATAATATATATATATATATAATAATAATAATAATGATAATAATAGATAGATAGATAAATTATCTTTAATTTTAGGGGAAAACATTTAATTATGTTATACATACTAGCCGTTAAAAGAGATATATTTCAATTTTGTAGATAGATCCTTATTAAATAATGAAATCAACAACGTTTGACATTTTAGAAATAAATACTCTAATTGATTTAGAAGATTATAATGATGTGAGATTTATTTTCTTATCTATGCTTATTAATAAAAATGAAACTCAATATTAGCCGATGATTAAAAGTAGGACATTTTATAAAATCTAGGGTTTTTGCCAAACGATTTTAATAATCCTATGCTATCTTGGCTCTTATTTACAGATTTTATTTATGTCAACTCTAGTTCAGTTCAGGACTGTATTTTTCGCGAGCCTATATTGTTTGTCACATGTTGGAACTCCTTTCTAATCAGTCCTAACCCCGCAAGACCCGGCACACAGTTCTTGACGTCATCTCTAATACTTTAAGGTTAAACCTAAGCTTTAGGGGTTTCAGTCAACTCATAAGTCATTAGGTTTGGCACCTTACCTGTGACACCATGCTCATGGTAGTTGGTAGCTTTCCCCTCTCTCTTCTTGGTCACTCCTATTCCTTCCTTGGTCTCTTCCAGCTCTCTTCAAATTCTCCAAGCCTAGCTAAGGCCTAAGGTTGTAGGTTTTCAAGTGGGAAGCCGCAAGAGACCTCCCCTTGATTTCTTGGAGGTAAGACCTCCTCCCTCCTTGCTTGTTGTGTGAGTTTAGTGCTAATCCACTTAGGTTACTATATGTATTGGGTTGCTTTATGAGCTAATAGGTGGTTGTTTAATAATTTTTTCTTGTGTAAATTAATTGTTACATATTTTTAAATGCTCGGTGGTCACTGTTTTGGACAAATCTGGTAGAATTCATAAACCATGTTCCATAAGGACTTTTTACTTGTGGCATACATTGTTGTGCTTATAACGTCCAGATCTATAACTTTTATGTTCACCTCTTCGTTTGATATGGCTTTAATGAAGTAGTAGAGGCGCCAAACTTGGCAAAATGTGACAACTTTTAAGGTCCCTTCCTGGCCACACATTTCTCCAACTTTTACACCTTGATGCAGGTTGTTAATGGTGTCCACCTTATGCATGCTTATTTATATGCATGTGGGCTTCCTCATGTAAACTTTTCACACTAAGATAACCACTTAAACAGCATAAACAAAATTCCTAATTGTTTGGTGTGTATATTGTAATGTCTGTATGCCTTACCATGCATTGAGTTTGTGCTCCATTATGAGCTAATTAAAAGAAATAAATAAAATCTATAAAAATTATGGTTGGCCTCAATAATTTTCTACAAGAAACCTATAAGTTTTAATTTAATTTAAAAATTATTTAGGTGGTTAGTTTGATCAGTTTTTCGGAGTATGCAGAAATGTAAGATGAAACCATAGTTCCCTAACTTTGGATGTAAAATTGAAAACCCTAGGCAAATGGCGATGAAATTGCATGAAATTTTACCCATGTTTTAGATTGTGTCCCTATAACACCATATTAAAATTTGAGAGCATTTAGTTTAGTAGATCTTGTGTTATAAGTTTCTCAAGTCCAATGGGTCTACCTAGCTCTAGAAATGACTTAGCCAATACTTAACATTTTTTAGTCTACTTAGGCCCAAATACTTGGATTTTAGTTCTTAAATCTTACTAAATTAAAGCCCACTGAGTTAGATAGCACTACCCGCTTACCCAAACCCATTTCAAAGTATCTGAGCCCATGAACGACACTTAGTGAAATTGGTGTGCAATCGAGGAACAATGTTCACAGTACCTTAGCCCAACTTTAATAGACCTTGTTTACCAAGTTAGCCCATGGGACAATGCTTAGTATTTTTTTCCTTAATAGTGTTAGGGCCCACTAGTCCAAATGTGAGCCCATTTGGACACTATATGGCCTATCCAAAAATCATCTAACTAAGTCTGTTTAATGAAACCCTAATTATGAGACTTTTCACTAAGGGTATTTACAACACCAAACCTTAACTAAGGTTACCTAATGAGGTTTAACACTCCACTAAATATGATAATTAAGGTAAGTTCGTACATGTGTGGAGGCGTTGCCTCATTTTACGTTCCGATGTGATCCGTTCATGATTTGGATTTCATTTCTTTGCTAACGTATATGTGGAGTGAGCTCGCTGAGTTAGAACAATGAGATCTACTCATTGAGGTGCGTAGGACTTTTCTATTTTATCTCTATTTAGCTCAATGAGTGAAGATTTCACCTAGTTTTAGACGCAGGACAGTGTCAGTGACGTTTTATCGGATCCCTCTGATGCTGGGTCATTTAGTCAAATTTTTTCACAATTTAACAAGACTTCAAGGTTCATTTCTTGTGATATACTCTAAAAGTATTATAATTTCTCTTGAATATTAAGATACTCATTGGCCAGTATTATTTTATCAGTAGTTATTTTTGCGCTGGTTATCAAAATTGTGTGATTATTGACGATTTTCCTAATATATATATATGTAGGTGTGGACTCATGTATGTGATTAGCGGAGGTGGAAGGATTGATAGGCTCATGGCGGGGATTGTACATGTGTTTGTATTGTGCTGAGTTTTATGTCGAACCCATGTATTTGGGCTATATGATTTATGTATTTCGAAATTGTGAGATATACGCATTCAAGGAACTACGGGTTATGTGCTGCATGTATGATGGGCAAATACCCTAAAGCCTATGTTATGTACTTAATATGCGACATGGGGTATGCGATTTATTGTTGTGTTATTATTATTGTTGTACAAAGCGTTAACTTTGAAACATTTTAACAATCGTCTTTAAGGTGTATAAGCCTCAAAGTCCCAGAACATGATGATGAATAATCAATGTACGCAAGACATGATTAGATGCAGCATTGTGTGTGTGATAGAGGAACGTGGACTAGAAGAATTTATAAATCATCTTGCTTGAAGGGTTCGTGTGAAGACTGAATGTTAGGGTTTGACGCATATATAGTCTAACAAATAACTATTCGAATTATAACATAAAGATTCGGTCCGTTCTTCAGGCCAAATTGAGGTATTTAACCAATTAAAATATAATAGAAAAATAATGAATCAAATCATTATAGCATGTATTTTTTCAATTAGAATATATCTTTTAGTTAGGGTCATTCAGAATCTAACTCTAATACATTAAATTATTATTGTCTATCTTATTATTTAATAAAAATTTAGCTATAAATTAAAGTTTATCCATAATATAAGTCCCGCATGGCACAACATCTTTCCTAATTTTTGTTGTATTTTAATTGATTAAATCTTCTACTTTCCATTATAGCATGACTTTTATCCCCACTTTTATTAATACTAGGCAAGATGGGCCGTACGCGAGGATTCTAATTTTTTGAATACACCCTTTATTGAATTATAATAATATTGACTCTGATAATTTAATATTTTTGAAGCAGACTCTAATTTTAAAGATAGCTCTTATTGAAGTAAGCGATAAACTATAATAATTTGACTTATTCTTTTATTAATTGTATTTTGATTGACTTAATTTTATACTTTTCGTCAAAGCGCGAGTTTTGATTATTGATCATTAATACAAAGAGTAGAAAGGAGTTGATATATTGAGCCATACGTCAAACTATAAGTTGCATGGAACGATTACCAGTTTTGAAAGTAAAAGCTTCATCAAGGGATTCTTTTTTAAAAAAAAGATCAAGGAATACTTAATTCCATTTCTTATAATGTCCTCATCAAACTAAAGTGGTGTTCAACTTGAATTATATCGCGAAGAGAATCAACCAGGAGTCGAAATAACAACTCTAGTTGGTGCGTAATTGTCTTTATATATGGTTTACTTGTAAGGGCTAGTTTATAATGCTGTGTTTAATTTAACAGATATTAAAGCTGCTTCGATCTGACTTGTTAACGTCCATCGAACACCGCACTAACTAATCAACCAAACTTGGCAATAATTAATGTGGTTTATTGATTAGGTCAGCCTTATTTTATTAATGAAAGGTGATCACAAATAGGGGAAGAAGCAACTCGAAGTTTAGATATTAGAAATCGTATTTAGATCCTGGAAAGTCAAAATGGATTAAGAAAAGGGAATGGGAAATGGTCAACTTTTAGTTGGGAGAAAAGAATTAAGAGAGCGTTAAAGCTCAAGTCAAAACCATAACGGTGAACTTCCTAAATCTTTCATCTAAGTCTGACTTTTTTAATTGATGTCAATGAACTTGAAGGGGTGAATAAGTCTAAAGTTGATTGCAACCCACAAAATTAAATAAAAAATAAAAACAAACTCTCAATTAATGAAGTAGACAATCCACCTACTCTGCTAATATATTAGACAAGCGTTGCCTTCTCGATCTATGCCCTTTGGAGCAAGTAAATCACCTTAAATTGTTTATTGCAAAGTCAATTAAAAAAGGTTGCTTAACACATTGATGAAACTAGCCACTCTGCTACTAACGACCAAATGCGTGCATAGGTTCGAACGCTTGCAAGTACCGAGTATTGTAAATCTAACCATGAAGTATATCACTCCCTCAGTTCCACCCGTATGCAGTTTTTCTTTAAAAAAATTCCTCCAGCATGCTCTGCGGCAACTAATTCAGAGTTCTCACACTTAGTTTAAGTGATAATATAATTTCACCCCATTTAATTACGAGCACATTTATGTGCAGTCCCTTTGGATAAGATATCAACGAGTCTGCGGATTACATTTTCACATCTCTCTAATAACAGCCATTCCTAATATGAGGTAAGAAGAGAGAGTGGGTTGAGTGATGATTCCTTTGATTCAGACCTCAGCTGTTATTTTCCAAGTTTAAACTTATTTTACTTCTTTTTTGCGATATCTCGACGAGTAAAATTTATGTATTGGATAAGAGTTGGAGTTCAATTCCTATGAAATTATTTGTAAGATTGATGATAGTTTTGTGTGTTGATTTAGGATGAGTACGTGTGACTGTTAGGGGTGGGCACGAACTAAATTGGCTCCCGAGTTTTAGTGGTTCAGCTTAGCTGAATTCGAACTCATTCAAAAATATCCTTGACTCGTAAACTTGTTTATGCAAACTCGGCCCGATTTGTTTTTAAATGAACAGAATTTGAGTTCACATATACCAATCTGATCGGCTCATACATAAACCCAACTATAGACTCGACTCGTCAACTCAACTCCTAAATGTAAATATCGCACAAACTTTATGTTTTGGCTTGCTTATTTTATGTGTGACAGGTTTTATCTTTTAGTAATATGTTTTGTGCGTGTTAAACCTTACGTTTGTTTCAAACCCTAATTGCAGTCACTTTGATATTTTGTTAGCTTAAACATTATTATTTTGCCTTATATTTTTAGCTGTAGATACTTTAAATCTGTCAACCTTTAGCAAGAATTTACAAAATTAGCATCAATATTAGTATTTTATTAATATGTTATAAATCATATTTATTATACATTTTTATTTTTATTTACAAATCATACCAGCTCACGATTGTACTCTAAGTTCTTAAACAAGCAAAAAAGAAAAAGAATATTCCATATTTTAGATACAAAATTATCCAAAAACTTCTCTACGTTCAATAAGATGAAAAATCAATTGCAAATTTTTAAAAACCTATTGCATCATAGTATCACACATCAAAAGCATTAAAAAAGTTCTTAAACAAGCAAAAAGAAAAAGAATATTCCATATTTTAGATACAAAATTATCCAAAAACTTCTCTACGTTCAATAAGATGAAAAATCAATCGCAAATTTTTAAAAACCTATTGCATCATAGTATCACACATCAAAAGCATTAAAAAAAATGTAAAATAGAACATATGACACCATACTACTGTAGTTAAAAAAAATAAACTAATTACTTAGCTATTCACAAACAAAAGAGGAAGATGCCACAAAGAATAAGGCATTCCACACATGCAGACCAACGATGATAAAATGTGCACCATGTCCTCTAGGCATGTCAGATCTTCAATCGCCGGCATGAATCTAACAATCTTGGATTGTATGATTGCCAATAAGGATCGAGAGAGGTGCTATCGCTTGTTTGGGTTTGGTGGGTGGATAAGCATTTGATTGACAATATAAAAGATCAGATATTAAATATTTTTAAGCGATGGGCTCGATTACATCCATCTGGCCGGCTCATGACGGCTCGATTAATCCGGATTGGTTTGACACTCAACTCCAACAATAGCCGGTAAAGTGGTTCAACACATTAAACTCAGACTCTGATTTGTTCCTTATTCGAGCCGAGGGCAACCCGATTCGGCTAGAGCTCCACCATAGTTGTAAAAATTGAACTCGGGGTCTGAATCAGTTTTCCGAAGAATCATTGAATTAGATTGATGTCATTTTTATCTTATGATGTGTATTATATTTTATTATATTTTTTGGATTTTTTTGAATTAATTACAATTAATTATTATTTTTAACTCGAGTTAATTTTTAATTATGAGAATGCTACCTATTATTTCTTCACCTTCCTCTCTCTCCTGAACGCGCGCCCATCCACCTCCGCCGATTGCCTCCGCCTCGGCCCCAATCCATGCCACCCTGCCTCCTCCTGACGGCCCTGCCTCTCCCTGCCCTCCCCACCCTGTTCCCCCTCCCCCGCCTCGCCCCACCGCCTCACTTCCCCGCTCACCCCGCCCGTCTACCGCTCACCTCGCCGCCACCGCCAACCCAATCGGCCTGCCCCCCTCCCCCGCGCCATCGGCCACACCTAATCCCCCCCACCCCGCCACCCCCTTCCCCACCAACCCCTCCTGTCCCCCATGCACCCACTAGACAATCTGCTCCCCCTATTGCCCCGTCTCTGCCTTCACCCCTCACCCACACCGCCCCATCTTCCACCCCCCCGGGTCCCTACCGCCGTTGCCCCCAAGCCCTGTCCCCTGGTCGCCGGTCGCTATTTAAAATTGGCTCAAATCGACTCAAATTGGCCGATTTCGGAATCAGCTATAATCTAGTAGAATCGACTCGAATCAGCCAATTCAAAAACTAGTTTGACTCGAGACCAATTTACTTATATTTTTCAATCGGATCGTCTCCGATCTTATTTAAATCGGGTGATTCTTAATAAAATCGGTCAATTTTTGAAACAGGAGGGCCCACCTTTAGTCTGGCCGTCTGAGATTGCGGATTGTGTAGAAAATAAATGAGTAAAATAAGGTGGGGTAGGGAGGAAGTAAGACGACAAAGAAAGGTATTACTGAATAACGGCGTGTGTGCTACAAGTCGGATAGGAAGTGGGGCAGGGAGAGTTTCCTTTTTCAAGAGGGAAAGGAGAGAGTTTGGAAATGGGAAATCGGTAAAGCCGTCAAAACTAGCTTACTATCATCGTCTTATTAGCTCTTCCTTAGCCAAAATGCCTTAAAAATTCAAGTAGAGCCGGGGACACGCGCCCATCTCCCTCCATCCCTAAAATTGTCTCTCTCACGGCTGGCTTATCAATCCCCCTTCCCATTCCCCTCGCTTCCTGGGCATGAGCTGTATCCGAGTAGCGGATACCGTGGGTAGAGAGCTTGTAAGTGGAAGTCTACGCTGTTTCTCTGTTTCTGCCTCTCCCCTTCTGCTATGCCTTACTCTGCCTTACTCTTCCCACCCTATAAATGCATATTCCCCTTCCCAACCTTCTCTTCACGCTCACTGACTTCCACAATATCCCACACTAATACGGAACAGAGCACTCTGTTCCCGCTTCCATCCCTAGTATAGGCAACGAGGGACAATGATTGCTGTTGCCCTCTGTTGTCTTCTCCTTGCCCTGTTCCTCTTCTTCCTCATCCCCCTGTTCTTCTTCATCTTGCACTCGGCTCTCTGCCAAAACTCAAATTCTGGGCGCTACAGTAACCATAAATTGCCGCTGCCCCCTGGCTCCCTCGGCTGGCCGTACCTGGGGGAGACCTTGCAGCTCTACTCTCAGAACCCAAACCTGTTCTTCGCTTCCAAACAGAAAAGGTAAGCAAAAGGAATGGAGGAGTTATAAGCCAAGCGAGCACAGAACATAACTGATCAGTGATTGTCGTGTCTGTGGATGCAGGTACGGGCCGATATTCAAGACCCACATCCTGGGATGCCCATGCGTGATGATATCAAGCCCAGAGGCGGCCAAATTCGTGCTCCTCACTCGAGCTCACTTCTTTAAACCCACCTTTCCTGCCAGCAAGGAGAGGATGCTGGGTCGAGAGGCCATCTTCTTCCACCAGGGCTCCTACCACTCCAAGCTGAGGAAGCTCGTTCTCAAGGCCTTCCTCCCCGAATCAATCAAACACAAAGTCTCTAGCATCGAGTCCACTGCCCTCCGCGCCCTCCACTCCTGGGACGGACGAGCCGTCAACACATACCAAGAAATGAAATCGGTATATACTAGCAGTAGCAATTGTTCCGTTACGTTCTCGTCAAGCCCACTACTTAAAATTGACACATCTCGTGGGATATGATGTATTATCCAGTATACCTTCTACGTCGCTCTGCACGCCATATTCGGAGGAGACGAGTCTCTGTCCCGGGAGGAGCTCAAGCAGTGCTACTACGTACTTGAGAGTGGCTACAACTCCATGCCCATCAACCTGCCCGGAACTCTGTTTCACAAGGCCATGAAGGCAAGGAAACGGATTGCCCAAATCCTATCCGAGGTGGTTGCCGCTAGGAGGCAGCAGCCCGCTCATCAAGAGTACTGCGACTTGCTTGGGTCGTTCATGGCCCCAAGTGAAGCTCTCACGGATGAGCAGATTGTGGACAACATTATTGGGGTTATCTTTGCTGCCAGAGATACTACTGCCAGCGTTCTCACTTGGATTGTCAAGTATCTTGCTGATAATCCGGATTTCCTCAAGGCCGTCACGGTAATTCTTCTTCCCCTAAGTGCAACTAATTGTGGTGGAATAATTTCTTCCCTTATGTGTCTGCTCTGATTGAATTATTATGAATGAATAGGAGGAGCAAGAATTGATTGCGAGGCAGAAAGAGGAGCAAATGGGAGGTGATAGTCACCTGACTTGGGCCGATACCAAGAAAATGCCAGTGACTTCTCGGGTGATTCAAGAGACCATGAGGATGGCTTCCATTTTGTCCTTCACATTTAGGGAAGCAGTAGAGGACGTTGAATATGATGGTTCGTATCACCCCCAAAATAAGGGCTATTGCTTCTTTTCAATTGGGATTGCTTTTTCAGTTGATGGGTCGTTTATGCTAGTTTGTGTCTCTACATGCAGGATACCTCATCCCAAAAGGCTGGAAAGTTCTCCCCCTCTTTAGGAACATTCATCATAGCCCAGACAACTTTAAAGATCCAGAAAAGTTCGATCCAACCAGATTCGAGGTATACATAATTCACAAAAGATTGATATAATAGATGAAAAAATTAATCAATGCATTAAAGAATAAACATTTTGTCCTTCATATTTTCTGGGTTTTATTTTTGTCCCTTTTAATTTATTTCTGTTTCAACCTGATTATCAGGTTGCTCCCAAGCCGAATACGTTTTTGCCATTTGGTAACGGGATCCATTCCTGCCCTGGAAATGAATTGGCAAAGCTGGAAATCCTCGTCCTCCTCCACCATCTTACAACAAAGTACAGGTATAAAAATAAATAATAAAATAAAGGAAATAGAAATATATTCTCATCTTGATCCTGCACTTTCCTGGGTGTGCGCCAAGAGTAACGCTGTTGATGTTTTATACTTCCACGCAGATGGTCCGCGGTGGGTCCGCAAGGCGGTATACAATATGGCCCATTTGCTCTGCCCCAGAATGGGTTGCCGGTGAAATTTTTCCGCAAGGCATAATAAAGATGGGCATGAGTGAAAGCTGCTGTTTCGGCTTACCCATGAATAGGAAGTACTTCCACTTAATTTTTCATGGAAGTGTAAGAGACCCAAAATCGAAGAAGACAATTGAAATAAGGTGCAGATCGGCGTCGGAAGTAAAGACGTCCATCGCCGAGCTTATTAACATACACAGCAACATGCTGTTCATTGCTGCCCCAGAATGGAAGCTCACCATTTGAAGTCCGGGCTTGATAGAGCAGAGGAAAAATAATTTCTGTTCGACTTGTAAGTACAAATTACAAAACAAAAATAAGCAAAATAAAATAAGAAACAAATATAAAACGCAAAGGTAAGGGGGATTTCTTCAATGGTGAATCCCCAAGTTGACGACTCCCACCTATTCAATTATTACAAAAACCAACTTACAGAATGGATTGCCTGCTTTAGCTGTTCTCAATACTTCAACTGACTTAATTCCAATTTGTGTCCCGCTGTTTTTTGTCTTCATTTTACACGAACTGTTCTCAATTTGACCGCCTTGCCGAAAGAACGCAATTCTGAATTTGCAAATCTACCAAACAGTGTAGCATCCATTATTAAAGGAACTGAATATCACGATAACAAGCAGAACCAAGAGATGTGACCAAAAAGGCCATGACTGTCAATACGTATTATCTTTCCTCACGAGGGGGAGAGGCTCTGGAACTGTACAGATATATAGTTGACATCGATGTTTATAATTATATTATGAACCAAAAATAGGGAAATATAAAATATAATAATAAATACAAAGTTATGGAGTGTGAAGTTGAACCTGATCTTGGCATGCTCTACTTTCATATCGTGGCCAAAAGAACTCCGTTAATAGATCTTCATGACCGCGTTGACATAAACTACTATTGTGTGTGTAACTCGCCTTTTCTAATTAGTTGTACGAACATGCCGGTTGAGTTGGCAAAAAAAGTGTTTGCCCAGACTCTGCAACTAACTTACAGGCAAAAAAAATAAAGAAGAAAGAAAAAACAAGATCAACCAAACCGAAAAAAGCTATAACACTGTTTAATCTAAATCACATTAAATTTGACTCTTGCTTGTGTTTCTGCACTTGTTCTCGTCATCTTGAAGTTATAAAACTGTCTAGAATTAAGATGAGCAATGATTAAACGAATTGGATTTGGCACATCTAACCCAAACCTCAAGCAGAAGAAGACGGCCCCCAAACCCTAAAACTAGCACAAAGAATGCAACGAGAACCTATTTGGGCGAGTGTGATCCGGAGGCAACTCGGCTCAATTTTGTTGAACGATTAACCTGACCAATTCAAGGGCCATATTGGCCGTCCATTAGAATGCAATTTTGCATAGGCCCAAACAGAACCGATTATGGCGACTTCATCCTCGTTAAGTATTTAAAATATATAATATTTACTTAGGTTTTTTATATAATTTTATACTTTCTGGGTATAAATATTATTAATTAGGTGATATTTTTCGTTATATTCTAATTAATTAATATTTTATGAGATACGCTCAATTTTGATGTTTTAATGTAAAAAAGTGTGAAACAAATTAAGCTTAGAATTTGTTGGTTAGAGCATTGAACCCTACCCGTTGATGGCTATAATTTTGATGATGACAAAGCTCCATGTGGATGACTATGCATAACTTTGGCACAGTTGTTAGGGAATTGGAAACTTTATCGGATATCATAATCAATTGAGTCCACATCAAAGTTTAGAATCCCTCCTCGAATTCTTGTATCTCTTGGTCATTTTCTCTTCCATATAAGAGGGTAGTCATTTGTTATTGAGCATATCTCATCTCTTAACTTTAGAGTATAGTGGAAGAAATCTTTTAGTTTTTGCAATTCCTTTTCTTTTAATAATAAAAACTAGTTTGTTATTTATATTGTTTTCTATTTTTATTATAGAGTAATCATTTCTTTCATTCTAGAAAAGAATGGAACTTAACATGGTTTAATTTGATTCATATCAGCCTCCTACTCTTTATTTAATCAGATTGATTGAATTATATATGTTTTTAATGCGAAGAATAGATTGATCGCCTATTTCTTAGATCATGAGATTTAATTAGATTTTGGGAGAATTTAATTAGATTAGTCATTGATAATTCATCATACACTAAGTCTTTTGACTTGTTTGTCATTGTGGTTGGATGATACACACCGTATGCGATTGTAAGGCAAATCTTAATGCATTATTTTATGGTTAATCAATTATCACCTAGAGGTAGAAATTGAGGCAAAATAATAGATGCATGACGGAGCGAGAGCCATCATGTCATATAGTTATCCTGGATTGACAATTTTAGGAATAGAAGATAGAGTAAGATTGATGAAAATTAATTTCATGTTAAGGGAAATTCGACTCTAGAAAAAATTTTATCTGAAACTAAAAATCTTTTTCTTGTTGGTGTTTTACTCTTAGTTCTATTTTATACTATTAACATAATGAAATTAATCTCTTTGTGGGACAATACTTAAATTTATCATTATACTACTTATTCCGACCGTGTATACTTGCATGATATTGAAATTATTCGAACAATCCTCCCGTTGTGCGGCACTAAAGCTATTTCCTAAAGGCCTAATAGGCCTGCCATTGATGTGGTTCTATCTGTAAGTTAAATATATGATAATATATAAATAAGATAAAAAATTTATCTTGCAGTGGAATGGATTAATGGACAAAAGACACCACACTCGCAAGTCAAAACTTGATCATCAAGAAAAGGTTGATTCCTACAAAATATCATCCCTCTCCTTGGAAACACCGTACTTATTCTTCCTCTAATTTACATTGGAGCGAAAATATAATATTTATAGGCTTATACATCATTATCTCAAGCTAATTGATAGGATAAATATCAGGAGATAATATTCGATTAATTTGAGACTAAGTTAAGGTTAATATCTTAATTGATTTGGTGAATCTACCCATTATGGGTATCTCCACCAAAAATACGCTGATTTGATGAGTCCACACCTTATGGGTGTCTTTACCAAAAAATATGCTAACATCTCCTACTCATACATAATAGCAGTAAATGTGCATTACCAACTCATGGGTGCCACCGGATTAAATCTTTTACTCAATACATGAATGCGCGCCGATGTTCCCAAAGAGTTTTTATACGAGAAGTAGGTTGTGCAACCTACGTGTAAACAAAATATTGAAGCCTAAATTTTACTATTGTTAGGGATGCATAGGAGCTTATATGTAATCGTTGTACCCTTGACTAATAATGAAGATCACATATCCTACAATTTTTTTGCTTCACTACTTTATCTACATTATTCAATCACAAAGACTTTATAATGGTTTACACTTATATCCAGCTTATAATGGCCTTCCTTTCACACTCATATTACTTTTGATATACAAAAATAATGATTTTTCTATACATGCCTCTTATCACTGAATTATCATGGCTGTAGGTAGCAAACTAACGAAAGAAGCATCATTTTGCTATCTTAAATATAGTTGAAAGTAGCTTAAGGTACTAAGAAGTAGTTCTGCTTTAAGGATCTCACTTACTGGAGAAACATGAATCATTCTCTCACTATCTTGGTCGAAATAACACACATGTTATAGTGGATAGAAATTCACATAGAAAATAGCTCACATAAAGTGTATGTCATTTATCAACACCATATAGATTAAAGTCCAATTACCACTCAGGTAATTTACCTAAGACAACTAGCACAATTACAACTAATGCAACTATCTATGTCTCATGCCTGGTTATATGAGATTATGGTTATGGGAAACCACATTGATCATTTTCGAAAATGGTCTCATCTCAATCTTTTATTGAGGTGACGTATGTGACTTCAAGCATGCAAAATCAATTCTCAATGCTACTCAAGCATTAGAAGCTAATGCTTGGAGAGAAAGCCATATATCCCATTTGACATTTATTCCTTGTGTTAGTGAACATACAATATGCAAAATCATTACAAGTTTTGACGAACGCATCATTAATTATATATGATTACTTCAATATCTCAAATACTATCACAAAATATCATATTTTTAAATTTATATATTTTAACAAATGAGACCTTTATGTGAGTATAAATTTCATCCAAATAATGCCCTCTAAAGCAATATTATTTAAGATATAATTTGCTTGATATATGAGATTAAAATTTATTACTTCACAGCGGCAACAAGACTGTCTCCTTTCAAAATGAAATAATTCCTTAATAGTAAATAAAACTACTATAACCAAATTATTTCATATTGTATTGTCTTGTAGAGCACTAAGGTCTATATTAAATGCAAAACACTAAGTTAGGTATTTATCATGAATAATACAACTCAACATATAAGTTTTAATTATATCCATGAAATGATTTGCACTAGTAGGATTTGTACCTAATTAGTTTTAAATGAGCAATTTATTTGCAAATCAACATATGTGTTGTTTTATACATATAAGGCTATGAGGAATAAAAAAAACTTAAAAAATCTCATGCATATACCTTAACGATATCTTTTCCTTTAACCTCAATAAATAATTACGAAAAATTACTCCATTTATGGATGTCATCAAATGACAAAAAATATGCATATATATTCAATTTTCGGGATACTGATAATTAATGACATAATCATCAGAACAAACTAGTTATTAT